>QANT01008329.1:0-92873 GCA_003254885.1 Purshia tridentata | reverse complement strand
TCGGGCCTGAAAACAAGCCGAAGAGGGAAGAAAATGGTAGAATCATAAATGCTTTTGAACCAAGCAAGGCACTGGACTGGCAGACTAGAGCCCCAAACCTTTTTTAACTGTGATCCTATAAGTTTGGGTCAGAATATTCTCTGTTTTATGAGGGATTTAGTTTGACACCATGGTCAATGGTTTATATGGTGTTTATGAACTGCAAATTGGTAGTTCTTTGGCTATGTGATTGGGTAGGGGTTTATACGGTGTCGATGAACTGCCAAATTTTGGATTTTAATGGTTCAAAAATATAGAATTTCAATTTCAATAATGCTCTATATTTGTTATATTTTAATATTATAATTCTATATTATCTTACGTGATAATTTATATTAGATACTAAAAACATAAAAATTTAAAATCTAAAATAAATTAATATCCTATTAGTACAATGATATATATGATGATATAAAAAATATGATATAAAAATATGATAAAAATAATATTATTGTTTTGATTTTGTTGGAAATTTTGACTAAAATAATATAAAAATTGTATATAATTTTGATAGTTTTAATTGGGTAATATTTGGATATCTCAAAAAAATGAAAATTTTGAAAATTTAATTTCTTCGTTTTAAATAGCAATGTAATTGAGTAGGGTGTGCCATTATACGGCTTCAGAAAAGACCAAATTGAATGATGAAATATGGTACATGTTGCGCACAAAATCTAGCTTTTTTTGGGTCAAATGATTTTTACAACCAAGCAAGGAATAAGTTTCATGGCTTAATGTTCTTCTTTTGCCTTCGAGAACAAGGGACTTATCCTCGATTGAGATCTTATGGTGGAGGTAGTCTTCAGATCAGTGCAACCAACCATGCTTGTAACGAGAAAGACCACATAACATAAATTTAGATCAAATCAATGTGAATACAATAATATTATTCTTACTATATTTTTATACCATCTTACGTGTTATTATTGTACTGTCAAAGTATTTTCTTATTTTAGGGTTTTTTATTTTTATTTTTTTAGTGTCCAATGTATTAATGTCATGTAGATTACCAAGTAAGATGATATAAAATTATGTTATAAAAATGTAGTAAGTGTAGTATTGTTGATGTGAATAATATTAAAAGTATATTAGCAAAAACCTACAAAAAAAAAATTGTAACTTTTACTCATAAATTTATGTAAAAGATCTATTTATTTTTAAATGATACGGAGTGATTAAATCTAAACTTTTTTCTTGATGCCCCTATGTAACTCTTATAGAAGTACACTTTATTTTAGGAGTTTTGGGCTTTAGCTATAAATCTTAAAAACTACATCATAAACCCGAAATTCTAAAAAGAATTCGAAAATTAGTTTAACTAAGTTATATTTTATTTTATAGAGCTACACTATGTTGAAGTTTGAATTATGTAATTTTCCCCTATTATATTTTTCATTTCAATGTGCGTAAGATTTGTGGTTGAAATGATAGATTTAAGATCATAAATATTTAGAAAAAAATAAATAATTACAGAAAAAAATGTCTTAGTCATTCGAAGATTTTATTTGGGTCACGAATGCACACTTAGCTCAAATATTATACTTAAAAGTTACAATGCTCTATAATTGAGTTTGAAACAAATTAATCATAAAAGAAATTTTAAATGAAAATAAAAAGATTGATGAAATGTGTCATTCTTTTGAATGCTTTAATTGGTATGCTTGATTTTGAATAATATTGAAGTTTCCATACTTGATTTTTCTTGAATTGTGGTTTAACAATATTTTTTGTAGCTTAAAAATATATTTTGTGGCATAAAAATAAATACATTAAAAATTTGAGTTTATGACTATAAAACATTATATTCGGTGGCTTATTAATTAAAAAAATAGGTAAATCATGAGAGCTGGGTAACTACTTTTTATTACTGAAAATAACATTATGTCCTCTTTAAGGATCAGCCAAAATATAAGGGGCCACACAGTTACAATATAAGGGAAGAAATTTGAGTTGATGAGGTCAGTTGACCCATTTTGGTCCTTGGTGGAGCAGTCATTTGAAAAACCAGCCCTAACATTGAGATTAAATTTCATGAATTTATAATGCTAAGTAAAATTTTACCAAAAAACATAAAATCAAATTTCAAAAATTTATTTATTTTCTTGAGGTTTCAAAATATTACCGAATCAAAATTGTCGAAATTTTGTTAATAAATTTTAATTGTTTTATTCTAAATTTTTAACGAAATCGAAATATTTTTGAAAATTTTATATTTTTAAACTCTTAAAATTTGAAATGTAACCTAAAAACAAAGTTTTTATAAAAAATAGCAAATAATTCTCCCTCTTTTAAAAATAGCAATTTTTATAAATGTTTTCACTTTTAACCAATATGAAATGACCAGAAAACCCTTTGAATTCAATTTATTCAACAATAGAAGCTCCCTTTTAAGTTTTCTTGTTGTTGAGATAAAATAGGGTGAAAGTAATAGAGTCAAAAAAGCCAACGCTGTAAGTTAAAAAGATTGAGAATGAAGGACTTGAAACCCCAAAAAAAAAGGGCTTCTGCATGAGCTGCACGGTTGCCAGTTGCCTTGTGGGTCCTACCCCACCTACTGGTTGTCGGAAACTTACTTTTACTATTTTTTTTTTTGGTCAAATCCTTGCTTTTACTCCAAAACACCAAATCCCGCATTGGCCACGTGTTGCAATTCCCATTTCTTAGTCCGGAACCGACAGCCCTTTTAACCAACCTCAGTTAATCCCCACTCTCAAATCCGCCACTCCCATTACTTGACACCAACTCAATCAGTAAAACCAAAACAACATAAAAGCCATAAACAAAGTCACGGAGCATAAATAAACTAAACTCTACTAAACTAAACTGAACTATGCTCTCTCTCTCTCTCTCTCTCACACACAAACAGTAACAGACACAACCCACTCACCTTTCCCTTCCTTCTCTCTCTCTCTGTCTGAAACGCTGAATCCACCGCATTGTACGGACGCCATGGGTTTCGGCGCATCGGGGCTCCATTTCGCTCTCTCGGTGCTCCTCTTCGCCGGAATATGCTTCGCATTGCCAGAACATTCCAAGCCTAACTCGGCATCTACTACTGTGACGGTGAGTCAGATCAACTCCAACTCGGTCCTCGTGGCTCTTCTCGACTCGCATTACACGGAGCTAGCTGAGCTAGTGGAGAAGGCCATGCTTCTACAGACTCTCGAAGACGCCGTCGGTCGCCACAACGTCACCATCTTCGCCCCCCGAAACGACGCCGTCGACCGCGACCTCGACCCGGATTTCAAGCGCTTCTTGCTTGAACCGGGCAACCTCAAATCGCTCCAGAAACTCCTGCTCTTCCACGTCATCAAAACTCGAATCGGATCCGACCAATGGCCCACCGACACTTCCCCGACCCGCCACCACACTCTCTCAGGCGACCACCTCCACTTGAGCCGCCTCCAGTCAGGCCAAAAAACCGTAGATCTCGCCCGGGTTGTCCATTCTGACTCCGTCACCCGACCCGACGGAGTCATTCATGCCATCGAGAGGCTTCTCATCCCGCGCTCCGTCGAAGAGGACTTCAACCGACGCCGCAGTCTCCGCTCCATTACGGCGGTCAAACCCGAGGGAGCGCCCGAGGTTGACCCGAGAACCCACCGCTTAAAGAAACCTGACCCGCCAACCAAACCCGGATCCCCGCCTGCCTTGCCCGTGTACGACGCGCTCGCTCCCGGACCGTCATTGGCTCCGGCTCCTGCTCCGGGTCCCGGCGGGCCCCACCACCACTTCAACGGGCACGCCCAAGTGAAGGACTTCATCCAGACGCTACTGCACTACGGTGGCTACAACGAGATGGCGGACATTTTGGTAAATTTGACCTCTTTGGCGACCGAAATGGGTCGGCTTGTCTCCGAGGGTTATGTGCTTACCGTTTTGGCGCCAAACGACGAGGCCATGGCGAAGCTGACGACGGACCAGCTCAGCGAGCCCGGCGCGCCGGAGCAGATCATGTACTACCATTTGATACCGGAATATCAGACCGAAGAGAGCATGTACAATGCGGTGAGGAGGTTCGGGAAGGTTCGGTACGATACCCTTCACTTGCCCCACAAGGTTGTAGCTCAGGAGGCTGATGGGTCGGTTAAGTTCGGGGATGGGGACGGGTCGGCTTACTTGTTCGACCCGGACATTTATACGGATGGGCGGATTTCTGTTCAGGGAATTGATGGGGTTTTGTTCCCGGCCGAGGAGGTGGAGTCCAAACCCGTGACCAAAACGGTTCGACCCGCTAAGGTTGTGGCCAAGCCCAGGAGAGGTATGTTTTTTGGGAATTTTTCATTGTGATGTAAAAGTTACTCTTTGCATGGTGTTGCTTCAAAGTGTGGACTAAGTGGCTAAAAGTGAAATGGTGAAATTGACTTTGGTGTGTGTGGTAGATGATTGCTTTCAAGGGAGGAAAGGAGAGTGAAGAGTGAGGAGGTGTGTGGAATAATATGTGGGAAAAAGGTAGTCTCTCCATGGAGGGTTGGAATCTGAGATTGAAAATTTTGTTAACATTTAACTTGGAAAAGGTTGGGCTACTCAACTTGATGTGAAACACAAGGAGGCTAGGTTGAACCTAAAGCCACAAGGACCCAACTATTCTAGACTCAATTAACTTTTTCTTAATGAATTTCTTAGAATAGAAGTAAAAATAGACCCAACTATTCAGCTCAATTTGGGTATGGATAAAAATTAATCCCCTACAATAAACTGTAATTAGTAGTATTTCTAACCCAGATATAAGATTGTTTTGGCCAGTTTTTTGGGTGTTGTGTTTGTGTGTTGCATATTGAACACATTTGGAAGCCACTCTAGCTAGAAAAGATGTTGTATTTAAGTTCTCAAGTTGGTTCGTCTATGTTTTCTTTGTTTTCAGTGTAAACTAAAGTTGCCCATTAAGGCAGGAAGGGGCAATTTAGGAAATTACAATTGGTGGATGGTTTCCGAATTTCTCTAATTGGGTGTTGGTGACTTAGACCTTATACCAAAACAAAACAAAAACCAGCTGTTAATGATAGAGAGGCTTTTGTCTTTTACTATATCTAATTGATTCTCACTTTTCATCTGTCAACCCTGTATAGCACGATGTTGTGCTTATGAATTTCCCAACAAAATCCGCCAATGATAATTAGAAGACTGTACCTTACATTTTCTATTAGTTCTATTTTCACCAATACACTGTAGCTTTTAGTCCACGCAGAATTTTTTTCTGTTTCTAAATAATATGTATTTCCTTTTACAAAACTAGAAGCATCATACACATGCCATGCATGTGCATGTGTGCATAGTGAATAGTGATGAGAAGTTATAGTAGGAGAGAGAAAGTCAGTGGATTACAAGTGAAGCAATATTAATTAGCTTAACAATATTAATTTTTAATTAATTGTTAAAATTGTTTAGTAAGGGCAAAATTGATATTTTCCCTACTATGGTTGACAAAGGGCCTTCTGTTAATAATACTATAGATAGATTTTCTTTAATTCCTGTTGTTAGTGTGTGATTACGTAATAAAAATAATTATGGAATAATTATTGAAGCAAATAGCAGTAATAAGAAAAGCTTGTCTATTCAACCAAATAGCTTGCAGCAAAACCAGTAATAAAAAGACAATATACTAGAGTTACAGCCTTTTCTCTTAATTTCTTTATCACTTTTATGTTCCCTTATTTTCTCTTGGAGAAGCTGATATATTGTAAAGAAGCAAGTCAGTTTTTGTAGAAAATGTCATTCTTCAACTTGTTTGTGGTTGAGAATTTTTTTTATTTTCAATAACATTTATCTCAGATTATGCTAAATCACTTAAATCTGTGAAAATGGCAGGAAAATTACTGGAAGTAGCATGTCGGATGCTAAGCAGCTTTGGACAGGATGCTCGATTCACCACTTGCCAATGAAATATGCTACCACTGTTCTCTCATTGATGAGCTTGACAAAAACAACCGACGAAGGTTATAATCTCTCCTCTAATATACCCTTCGTCAATGACTATAGAACTAAACAAAATGTTTATGATCTCTTCGGCTTGAATTAAAGATATTGATCCTTTTGTATGTTTCTGGGCCTTGTGCATGCTTTTGTGGCTTGATGCATAATAGAAAATTAGAAACACTTCAGGGAGCACTTTGCAATTTTCATTTGCTTCAACATTTTTGAACTGTATTATTTTAAGGTAAATTGTTCATTTCCTTCCAATTTTACCATATGTATGTGGCCTAGTGGTCAGGCAAGATCTGTCAGTAGTATTTATTTGGTTGCTTCTTAAACTTTGTTGAAAGTCATAACATTTCACATCAATTTTTTTATTAACTAATGGAAGTTCTACAAATCAATGAAAAAAGTTGCATTTCATTTATGCAGAGACAGCCCTTGAGATTGATAAAATTGCAAAGGATGTAAAAAGGCATGGAAAGGAAAGGCAGCTTACATGAATGGAGACTAGTGATGAACTTGGGTTTTTATTTTTTAATGGGTTTTTTTCTTTGCTCAATTATCTCTATTTTTTTGTTCTCTTTTTCACTCTCTTTGGCCTTTTGCGGTTTTGGGTCTGGGGGTAGAGAAGTTACTTTAGAGTTAAATATACAATTAAGTACATAAATCATAAAATGTATTCTTATAACCTTTATTTTTTCAATTTTTTAGGTGGTTTGTTGGTAGTGGGATTTAAGCTGTGTGTAATCAGGGTGGCTGGGGCAGTATCTTGCACGTTTTCATCTGCCCATTGAAATAAAAATCTAAACAGGAAATTCTGTGAAATGAAATAAAATGATTCTTTGCTGTAATATTCTTTTGGATCTGGGTTAGCTTTTTTTTTTTTTTCTGTAATATTGAATCTATGCAAAAATCTTATTCAAGTTTGTTTTTTTTCTCTTGTTATAATTAGTTTTTACTTATGGTGTTTGTAATCACTTGGTAAATCTTCATGAACCAGTTTGAGTTTGACCAGTCCTTTAGTTGAGGTTTTGTTTGGCAATTTGGGCAGCAGACCTGAATTGTACCTCACAGCGATTAGAAAGTTTATGATTTGGCATCATCTAACTTGTTTTTTGTACCTCCAATTTTTTTCATCCTGATTCCTAAATTCTACCCACTAAATTCAAAATTAAACTCTTATGTAACTAAGACCTATAACTGTTAGTTATCCTTTGGTGTCTAGAATTGATTGGTAAAGATAATAGGTAAGATTTACGTGTATTTAAAAAGAAAAAAAAGAGTGTTTCTAACTTGAAGAAATACGATGAAAAGAAAATTTTCATTATTTTAAAGAGTTATTTATTTTATTCTCATATTTTTTATTTAAGTTAGAATTTTTTTTTTAAATATACATAAATTTATTATTTATCTTCTTCAATTTAATCTTAGCAAGGCCTTAATGTTTTTTTGTTTTGATAATTGATTTTTGTTTCTCTTTCGGTTATAATTGGTTTTTGTTTTTGATAAATGGCAATATGCCAACTTTATTCAATAGATTTTAACTAAGCAAATATATGCTCCACCTGCCCCAATCTTAGTCAATAACCATGGAAATACCACCACCGCCACATCTCACTTTGGGTCGTTAAGGCTCAAACACATTATGATCAAAAAGACAAACTTGAAGGGTCAGGAGTGGTCCTACTGTACCTACTCAATCTTTATATGCTTTACAAGGCCATAGACGAAGACCATAATCTTCACAGGATGATGATTGTTTGATGGAGATGATCGAAATGGGAATTAGTGTTTCAATTCCCTCTTCATATTCATACCCATCAGAGTTTGATATTATAAATGAGATTAGGAAATCGGTTACAAATGTTTCAGAATAGAATGGGAAAAATCACAAACTCAAACCAACTAAGAAAATAAGAACACAAGGATTTAACATGGTGTTCAACGAAAAGATCTTACCAAGTCAAAGATCAAAACTTGATGAACAACAGTCGAAGAACAAAACTTGATGAACAATAATCACCACCTCTTCAAGCTACAAATGCCACCTTGAAAGAACCACCAAGAAGAAGGACTCACTATCTTGCTCTCACACTCGCTTGCTCTCTCATTTTCACATTTTTTGTTTAAGTTTTTGAAGTTTAGGAATGAGAAATTAATTTCATTCCTACGTTTGGTAAGTACATAGATGAGAAATGGTTTCTTTGCCCATGAGAATCTAATGCACTCAAAAGGGAGAAAATGAATCTATCCTTCCAGCTTGGGTTTTGGTTTTCCTTCTCTTGGGAAATTATTTATTACACTTTTGCTATACAAATATACTTCTTCTAATATTTGAAAATACCAATTATAATACCTTTATTCATTATATGTATATATATTAAATAAGAGTATAATTGAAAAATTAGATATGTTTTATTTTGTATTGTTGTACAAACTAAACATGCAAATGAAATTAAAAGGTAATTCTTTATTTACTTTCTCAGTATTACCAAACACAGAAATAAGAATCTTATATTCCACTTTTCTTGAAAAATGGACAAAAATTAATTTTCAAAGAAATCAATTACGCAAATCAAACCGATTCTTACAATGGTATTCCATTGCTAATGACAGTCATGTAACATGATTAAAACAGATACGGTAGGAATGGGTTAGGTCAGGTCGACTTTTAACATATCAAACATGGCAGAACATAGTACGATATAAGTAAAGCATGACACGAGCGTGAACTAAGTCTGAATTAGACACAACTCATTTTACATTAGTTTTTTTTTAATCTTTTTAAAGAACTTTTCAATAGAAAATTTTAATTTTTCAAATAAAATATATTAATATTTAATTATAAGAGAAAAAATATCATATGATAAATTTTCTTACTTTTAAAGAAACAAAAGTAAAAATGGCTTGTGGACTGACTTGTTTAAGATACAATAAGAATATACACGAATGAATCGTGAATTTTGAATTGTATCGAGTCTAAATCTTAGTTATCTTGACATAATATATTTTTAAAAGGATCGGGCTAGCATGACACTAAAGCACTAATGGTGTTGATTTGTAGGTTTAGGAGGGGAAATTAATCAACCATGGAAGAAGAAGTTTTGCCACCCACGATGCAAATTTCAATCAACCATGGAAGAAAAAGAATTCAAAATTTCAAACCAAAATAAAAAGAGAAAAATACTTATTACCATTTAAATAATGAATTAATGAGGCATAGCATGGGGTTTAAATATGCCTGTCTTTTTCTAAAAGTAAAGAATCCCGGAGATTCTACAGACAAAAATAACTCTCGAAGCTTGCATGAGAAGAAGGAGACAGTAAGACCCAAAGTTTGCATCTCATAGCGGACTCGCTTCGGTAAATTGGTAATTGGCCTGCCTTTCTTCTTGTTTGATTGAATGTATTTGACTGTGAAGTCGGTCCTATGACTGAATGTATTTGATTGAATTAATTGGTAAAAGTGAGTCTTATGTTGAAAACAACTATTGTCTCGGTAGCTTCTTTCAGTTTTATCTACTGGGTTTAGTATGTCTGTTGAAGTTTCATCATTTGCTTCACATATCACTCACTACATTGTTGTTTCAAGCTTATGTGACTTACTTGGATTTCTGCCATCTCCATGGATGTCTCATAAAGCAATTTTTATACATTTGCCAAGCTAGTTTGTCATCTATTCCATCAGTTGTTTTTCATAATCATTTGGGGTTTTTTTTTTTTGGTTACTCATATCTGTGACAGTAAGCTTTTGTGTGTTGTGCAGTTCATTTGTTGAGCTTTTTCGGCAAATGCGCACTGCAATTGTTTACCCAAATTTTGATGCAAGTTTTTGAAATGAAAAATTGGTTAAAATTTTCTGTGTTCAAACTTAGAGTTGATTAAAAATGAATATGGGTTCTTCCTGTCTTACAAAGTAGTCTTCCTTAAGCAGGAAGAAGAACACACTCAGTGAAAGAAAATTACAAACTGAAAAGCCCTGGTCTTTATCCTACGCAAACTTTTGCTTACTGTCCAGCTTCTTTAATAGTCTTCACCTTCTGCCATGTAAATTTGTCCTAAACTTGTATTTCTGTTCTCTTTCTAGAAACATGGACCTCTCATCCTCTGACGATGAATTGGCTGTTGAGGCTGTTGAGAGATTGAAACAACGTATGGGGGAAATAGGCACTGAAACTACCAACTTTGAAGTACTCATCCCTGATTCGACTTCTCAGCACTTTATTTTAGGTCCAGCACTGAAATCTGCAGAAACTTTGCCGGCTATTTATGTTTGTGAGTTTCCAAAACGCAAAACTGAAGATTTTCTTATCAATAATCAAAATGCCAAATTCTATGAATGGTTTCATGAAAGCAAACGTTTTTGGCCTTCTGATGACCCTAATTGGGTCTCTTGGTTTCAAAGAGTTGAAGATAAAAAAAGATATATTTGGCATCAAGCTGGGATTTATGATGTTCTCCAATTCTCTAAGTTTACCATTCCTTTCAATCGTTCTTTAGTACTTGCTGCACTCTGCTTTTGGTCAACTTCCACAAACTCTTTTCATCTTGGTCAGGGTCCCCTTACTATTACTCTTTTAGATCTTAGTGCTCTGGTAGGACTTAGACCAGATGGTCCCCATTTGGATGTTGTTCTTGCTGATTCGCTTTCATCGTCCATTCCCGATGATAATTTCGGAATTGAATTTACCAAACGCTCCAATTTTTCTTCCTTCATTAAAAGACATAATAAAGTTGGAGTTGTGACAGATGAAGAGCATGTAGCTTTTCTTCTTTACTGGCTTTGTCGTTACCTACTTTGTTCTCGCTCATTCAAGATCGTAAAACACTATTTACCTTTGGCTGTGGCTTTATCTAGGGGTGAATCATACGCATTAGGACCCTTTATTCTTGCCTACTTGTATAGAGGCATCAATGACATGCTTCATTCTCAGCTAGGTGCTACTGGTGGTCCAATATGGATTCTTCAACTTTGGCTTCACACATACTTTCCAAATGTGCGTCCTCATTGTTCTGTAGTTCCCAATCTCTCCTGTCATGGACTAAAATATGTTATCTTCAAAAATCCTGAATTTTCATTTCACGACTGTTTAATGTACATGTGCCACTTCGATAGGGAAGAGAATTTTAACTTCATCCCATATTCAAACTCAGATGCTTTACCTCCATGGTTGATCTTTCCACGGTCTGAAATGACCAAAACTGAACTTGGTACACTGAAGGGCATGTGGACCAGCTTTCTTGTTAGTCGTGATCTTCCTGTTGTCACTCTTAAAAGTTCTAGATATAAAACTTGTGGTGTTGAAGCATATTGCCCAAATCTCTGTGCCCGTCAGTTCGGTCTGATTCAAGACATTCCTGCTCCCCCTTTCTTCTCTTTCAATACCCATTTCCCAGAAAGGACAACCTCTAATAGTCCTGAACAACTACAGGTGCTTAGTTTTACCACACCTCATTTGCTGAGCAAACTTAAATTTGCTCCATTTTCAGTTATACCTAGTGCCACCTCATCCTTCAGTTGCTGGTGGACCAAATACTATAAAGAAACCTTTCCTGAAGATTTAAATTATCTTCTTAAGCTTGATGACTTGGCGCGAAACAGACCACATTGTCCACCTAAGCCAAGCGGGTCCACAGAGTCAAACTTTAACTTATTGCCTCCAAAGAAAGCAAGAAAGGATGCTTTGAAGAAGCGTAAAGGTACTTTCAGCCCCAACTACTTATCTATATGATAATTTGAGAGATTTATCGAATGAAGTATGATGTTAATGCTCTAGGTGCAACAGAAGTATAAAGAGGTGTAGAAATGGAAACAGAATTGTTTCTATGTTTTTTCAAATATGGTCTCTGAGGAGTAGAAAACCCCATTGGTGTTCAGTCAGCAGTCATTTCACTGATGATTAAATAACCATACACCACTTAGTATTATTGCTTCTTTCAGTTTAGTTGGGTTGGGATACAAAGGCATCAAAGATTTAGTATTATTGCTTCTTTCAGTTTAGTTGGGTTGGTCAACCTCATTATGTTTAGTTGGGTTGGGATACAAAGGCATCAAAGATTGCGTCAATGTTATTCACCATGTGGCTTAGGTAATAATCTTATGTTTATTTGATCTTCAAATTTTAGAACTTTTTCTTGTACTTGTTCATGCAGAGGCAATCCCCATTCCAGAGCTTGAACCACCAAGGCAAAGAAGTAAGTATAAGGCCCAGCAAGAAAAGAGTTCAAATGTGACTGATGGCAAGGGAACCAGTCCACATCTTGTACTTGTTCATGCAGAGGAAATACCCATTCCAGAGCTTGATCCACCAAGGAATAGAATTAAGCATGTGGCCCAGCAAGAAAAGATTTCAAATGTGACTCAAGGCAAGGAAGCCACCTTTGAGAAGAACACAGGTCCTCAGTCAAAACAACAACAATCTGATGCTCAAGATGAGGGATACATTGTCAAGTTAACTGAAGATACCATTAATTCTAAGATGAATGATCCTCCACTAACTCAGACTCTGGATACTTCGAGTGAGAACCTGCCTAGTCAAATTTTATCTCCACCAACCCAAGAAGTAGCTGAACCTCAGCCTCCTCAAGTTCGATTCCCACTTCAAGAACAGTCATCACATCCCAACCCTTCAAGCAAAGATAGTGGTTCAAAATGTGATCTCAAGGTAATTTTTTTCATACTTGGGTATTTCTTCATCAGTTTACATTTTCTAATGCTGACTGATTCTTTTTTTTATATGTCAAAGGCCAAGCACTCTATCCGAGCTTTGGACTTTCTGGAAAGTTATATCTTCCTGCATCCGGATGTTTGTATCCTGGCCAACACTGAAGAAGCTCCCATTCCTAATTCTGATGAGATTTCTAAAGCCAAGGCCATGATCCAAAGTATTTCCACACTCACTCTGGATGAAGTCATGGAAATTGAAAATTTACAAAACTTAACATCATCAATGGAAATCTTGCTCAAAGCTGATGTTCAAACTGGAGTTCAGTTTGCAAGCATTGAAAATGTCCAGGAGAGACTTGGTTTTGTGGAGTCCAAGTACCACTCGGCTAGTGAAGTTACAGGTGAAATTAACAAAGCATTTACTCAGAAAATAGAACTGGAACATGATGTACAAGTCTGTACTCACCGCTTATCTGAAGCTCAAAAAGAAGAACAAAAGTCTCTTACTTGCATCACTGTACAAAATTCAGTGATTGAAGAGCTTGAGAAAAAATTGGCCGAAGAAAAGGCTTTTCTGAAGGAATTGGAGAAGCACCATGCCTCCCAAAAAACCAAAACGAATGAAGCCAGTTTCAAACGTGAACATGCCCAGCAGATGCTTTGTGATCACTGTATCCATGAGAAAACATTGGCGAAGAAAGCTTTGGAAGCTAAAAAAGACTTTAAATCAGTTGAAGTAGCTTGGGTTCAGATCCAACAACTTCTCTCTTTCATTAGTGGCTAGCAAGCAGAGGACACAACTGCTTGATGTTCTGTAAAAGAAATGTAGTCATGATAGAACTCAACTTGCTTACATAGGCCTGTAAAAAAATGTAGTCATGGACGACTCAACTCTTGTACATAGGTTTGTAAAGAAATGTAGTTAAATTACAACTCAACTGATGTAGACATGGTAGATGTTGTTCAATGAATGTGTGTATGTATATACTCTTTCTGAAAGCTTTTTGCCTAGATATTTTGGGATGTTGTTTGATTTTGTTTTTTTCCTTTTATTCTCCTTTTAAGGTAAACAAAAAAACAATTATATATATATATTAGAAATGCAATTGTGGATGAGCATCTTGGTATTCTGCTGCTTAGGGATTGGTTAAGAACCCTATGGAAGTTAGATGTGAACAGCCTGAGTCTCGTCATCTGGAAGAGTTTGTTATGAATTTTTTTTCCCATGATTTAACAGAATGGAGGATATTTCATCTCTACTTTTCTGTTGTTTCAGTTTGATATAGTTTGTATGTTTGCAAGAAATTTGTTTTTATCTTGGACGGAAAACTGTCCAAAGAGAATCTGATGTCTTGGCTCCAAAATCTAACTTCTTTGTATTAAACCTTGCTGCAGACCTGCCTTAATGATAAACAGTTAAACACTGAATGTGGTTGAAATAGAGAATGGTGAAGATGATGGAGTTTTCTCTTCTTATGCCCTTGACTTGGGAACTTGGGAAGATATGATCGAAGCAGGTAACTTCTGAATTTCAACAACTCATTGTGCTATATCTTTCTACTGCATTCACTTTGTCATAGTTAAAAGTTTCTCCCCCAAGTCCATTGTCAATATGCCATTTTTTATTTGATAGGACAAAGTGGCTAACCTCGTATGTGGTCCTGAGGCAGTGAATCCAATCAAATCCATTTCTATAAAAGAGTTTCTCCTTAGAGTCCATCCTTTAATTTGACTTGCCTAAGTAGTTTAAGCAAAAAGCTTGCGGTAGAACCATTTATAATGCTGCACAACCAGTAATAAGAAAAGATAATATAAAGGAGTTGCAGCCTTCTCTGTTCATTTCTTCTCTTTTTTTCTCTTTTTCTGCTCCTGAAATTGTCTTGGAGAAGCTGATTTCTTGAAAAGCAGCAAGTCAGTGCGGTCGAAAATATCATTCTTTTTATTTGACCAAGTTAGAAAATATCATTCTTGATTGTACTATAAACATTCTATTGTATATTGTCCAAACCATTGAGAATGTTGTTTTTGCAAAGTGAAAAACTACATAATACCATGTATCTGCAGTAGCCATCTGTGATGTCACCCATGACATCTAAATAATCATCGGAATGCAGCACTATTTTCAGTACACAGAAATCATCAGAATCGTCATTCACAAAGTTTAAACTTTTAAAAAGAGAAATGAAAAGCAGCTGAGAAAAAAAATACAAAATGTTGCAGTTCCGTCATATTGATTTTGAAAATGTTTGGGAAAATTCCTCAAGCTTCCAATAAAAAAATCTAGCATAAAGCAAAGGTGCAATCTTTCACCATTACATTTTTCAACACAAGTGTGTTTTCTTTTTATTGCAGAAATGGAACTTCAAGTTATTATATTTGCTTCCAAGAGCAGTCTAAGTTTAAGACTTCCCCACACTCTTCTCTTCCCACCACTCCAGGAACTTAGTTTGTGCAGCCAAGGTGTCCAACCTGTAAAGTTGCAGCCAGTGGTTTGCAACTTCGTGTCCAAATGTCCATCCAAAAACACCTCCAGCTAGAAAGGACAGTCCAGCACCTGAAAAATACAATAGGAAAGCTTAAAATTCCTCCCAATCCATCACATCAAAAACTTCTATAGCCATCCAAAAGAACCCTATCTTTAATTGTCATACTTATGATTGAGCCATTTGATATTGCAAGTTAAAATACCCATAGCGATGTCACATGCATTACCGAGCTACATATATCAGTCATCAGCCATACACTTACAACATAGTAAGATCGGAATGTAGTTCAAGCAATGTTACTGACATCTTTTCACACACACACACACACACACACAGAGAAAATGTTACTGATATCTTCATAATCTATAGTGTGTGAGCATAAGCTAACTTGATATTTGTATGAATACAAAAATTGCAGCATAGTGGAAATCAGTACAAACCACTGAAACTTGCACCCTTCTAAATGACTCCCATGATAGGAATAGAGACAGAGCTGCCCGTGGGGAAAGAGAGAGAGAGAGAGAGGNCCGGGGGGAAAGAGAGGGAGAGAGAGAGGGGGGGGGGGGGGGGGGTGAGGTTGGTGTGGGAGGGGGATTTGAATGAAACAGGCTATCAACATATGATCCTTAATTTGCTTTCAACAGTGAACAACAGTTGAAAGTTTGCATGAAACAGTCTATCATAACCTACGGTTGATCCATCTCTACCAAAACTTGAACAGTTGACCCCCCTTAATTTGCTCTCAAAAGTGAAAGCAACAGACTATATGAAGTGTGGCCTTTGAAAAAGGAAAACAGTTTAAACAGAAAACCAAAAACCAGACTACAAGGATTACAACCGAGTTGCAAAATAATTTCTTCCGCAATACATGGACCTTATGATTGCAGCACATAGTGTAAAAGTTGCCAACAAACAGGATCCCTTTTACAGTGACCCTCACATGATAGTTTTTTCTTTTTTTCTTAGAAAGAATTTCACAAAATACATGACTATTTTGAATATTTTTAAAAAAAAAATACCAAAGTCGTTTGTTGGAAATAGATGCACACCCATGTACATGGCAATTACACAGAACCCAAGGAAGAAGGAAAGAGAAAAAAATGTGTACACCAAGTATATGTAAGTGTTTCCAAAAATTTATATTTTAAGAATATAGATGAACAATTCAGACCAGAAGGCAGAAGAAACATCAGAAAAAAAGAATGAATGAATGAAACAACTTTGAAAATGCAATAGAGGACCTGACTGAAGCAGCTGTAATTGTAATTATTTATTTACATATCAATGATATCTTTTCTACTCATAGTAATCCATGTTAGTCCATTCTATCATAGCCAACTGGATAAGCACTAGCAATTTTTTCCAGTAAACATGGACTTAGTACAAGAATTAGATGCGGCTTTGTCCAAGTATTAAATACGCCTATTTTCCGAAAAACAGAGTTAACAATTGTTTTTACCCATGTGATGTCATGTCAACACAGGTACAGTAGGTAAGATGAGCGTCTGTTTAAAGAAAAAGGTTAGAGTTAAAAAAATATTATATGTATATATATATATATATATATATATATGCATATCAAGCAGAAGTGTTTATATCATTAGAGATTCCAACCATGGCAGCCTCAATTAGTGAAATTATCATGGAAATCTTCTCACATCCATATGATGCTAGAAAGAAGTAACTAGATGCATCTCATCCCTATGCAGTGTACTTGTTCATATAGAAGAGTAAGATAGTGAAAACACAAAAAAAGAGAGGAAGTAGACTACCATGCAAACTTTTTGAATATTTCCATGCAAAGCCAGCAGTTGATACTGCTCCAATAACACTTCCTGTAAGACCGTAGTTCACTGCTTCCCTAGCAGTCTTCAGCTGAAAAAGGAAAGCATGTCAACAAAGATTTTCCACAAAAAAAGAGCCTGTTAACTGTACAGAGTATGCAAAGTGAACCAAATTATAGCAGATATATATTAGCAGACATATCCTCTAGTTGTGGGTTCAGATCTGGCTCACTGGACAAAAGTATAATATAACATATAATAATTGGAGCACTGGCTATAAAGTTAGATTTAACAAATGATACTCCATTGCACTTGGAAATCAGCCGTGAAAATGGGGTGGGTGTGAACGCTAACACAGATGACATTAAACTTTAAATACTAAGTGCAAAAACATCTTTTATCATTTATATATATACACCAAGCATAACAAAAATAAAATAGGAAAAAACTGAAATGAAAGACAAAATTAAGACCTACCCAGATGAATATGACCAACTTAAAACCAAATCCAATCAACATCTCGAAAAAAGAGAAAAATAAAAAATAAAAACAAAACCTAACCCAGAAATAAGATATACCCAGGTGATCATCTTCCAATAAAAGGGCCTAGACAGAAAGACCCACAGCTCTAAAATGAAATCAAGGACAAAAATAACATATCCCAGATGAAGAAAATAAGAACAAGAACAAAGAGCAATCCAAAACAATAAAATATGATACACAGATCCCGATGGGCTCAACAAAACACAAAATCAAAGAGACCCACAAACCATAAAAAGCATAACCCCACACATAGAATTTGGACATAGAGAGTAAAGGTAAAGTGAAGGAATTGAAAGAATAGAAGGAGAAGAAATTACAGCGGGGCCATGAACAGGGTCCAAAGCAATGAAGGTTTCGACATCAGAATCGGACCAAGAGGGAAGAGGCTTATCACGCTTGATGAACTTGGAATAGTTGTTGAGAAAAGAGAACCTCTCGCACCAGAAATCCTTGTAACCCTCCCAATGCTTTGTAATGAAGGACTGAGGTGATGAAGAAGAAGAAGAATCACCCATATTTCTATTACTAATACCTTCGCCTCTTCTTCCTTAATCCAAATGAGAGTCGCTGTCACACTTCTTCGCTTGCTCCAGATTCCTCTCTTTAAAGCTCCCTTCTCATCATTTTATTTTATAAATGTTGTTCAATGATGAGGGATTTGCTCCCCTCCTTTCTTGTTTTGGTGTGGTTTGGTCCTGTCACCAATTGAATATTGCCATGTTGGTAGTTAAATTTTATTCTAGCAAATTACAAATTTTCACCCTCTAGGTTTAACTTAATTCACAAATTAGTTCCTTTCTTTATAATTTTTCCAAATTGCAACCTAAAATGTGGAATTTATGACCATGTGGATCCATCTGCCTGATCATCAAGCAATGACATGGCAAGACTACGGCCCACTTTTTCTTGACATGGCATATGTGGGGACTCCCTTTTAGGTTGCATGGAAGCCATATCAGTCAGTGCCACGTTAATGAAAAATAAAAATAAAAATTTTTTAAAAGAGTGGGTCACAATTTTCAAATGTCGAGTTGCAATTTGGAAAAAATATCAAGTCAAACATGCAAAGTGTAAGTTGAAATTTTTTTTTTTTCCCCCCTTTAGAAATCATCTTAAAAAATTGAGGAGACCGTAATTGCTATGTTGGTAGTTTAATCTTTTTTAATTTATTTTGCTTGGATTGTGTGTCAACACAAAAAATGCCCAGCCACGTGGAATGCCAAGTTTCTAGTCAAAACTTGTCGTAAGTGGGGGCAAATTTTCCAACCTTTGGCGTGATTGCAAGCATGTCACTAATCGGCTTGAAATAGTCCATTAGAAATAGCTAATATTCAAAGTGAAAAATAAAAAATAAAATTAAAGATCTAACCTCTAACAATGATTGTGCAATAAGAAGGGAACGTAAAAAAAACTATCTAAATTCTTTTCTTGCCTCGATCAATTAGGACTTTGAAAATAAACAACCAAAATGTAAATAAAAGAGCAGCATGAATTTAAAAGAGAGCTTAATGGAAAAATAATTCTAAAAAAATTTCAAAGAACAAGAGGAGTTCTTGGAAAACCCCAAAATACAAGGAAATTGCATAAGCACAAGGAAATATATAAAGAGAGCTTTGAGAAATAAAAGCCCACTGGGATGAATTGGGAGCAAAACATTTGCTGAGAAATTCACATTGTTGTGAGTTTTTGAGATTGTGTGTGTTGGAGAGGTTGGATGCTTGAAAATTGCCTTGTAAGCTTCCTTTTATAGTGGTCCAATTACTTACTTTGCACTTAAGTTTTTTAACAATATGCAACCAATTATTTGGCTAAAATAGCTTGTATTTTGAATGGTGGACAGTTGTCCATGAGCTAAGAATGGATTGGAAATGAGCTAGGTAGTAAGGACACCAATTTGAGCCCAATAATGAGTGAGCCATGACCCATTTTGGGACTGAATAAATAAATTGGTAGCTCAATCTTGATAAATTTTTATTTCTTTTAGAAAATCATCTTGAAAATTGAGGAGTTCGTTTGGTATTCTTTCCTAGTGTTGTGAGTTGAATACCAATTCGAAATCATGTTTGTTCCTCATATTTAAATTTTACCAATTCCGCACATATGTTTTGTTGAAAATTTAAAAATATTATTTAATTTGCGTAAGTTTAATTGATGGTTTGTGTAAGTTATATAAACTCTAATTTCAATACACATTATGGTGTTTTAAATTTGTAACAAAAGTTTCAAATCAATTTAAAAATGATTCATAACCATGAACTATAATGAAGAAGTCAAAGATACGCTATCAAAAAAAATTGCACACAGTATAATATTTTTTTCTTCTCAAAGCTAGTTCAAATTTGAGAGTTTTACTTCAAGAAAATTCATGTATAAAGTCTTGGATTTTATTTTCAAATAAGAAATCAAAGAAATATTACTTGAAGGTCAAGCAAACTTTTGAAGTGTAGCTAGAAATTTTGGATTGGACATTGGGTCATTAAGCGCGGCCTAGCCCATTGCCTCATTGATTATGACATAATAAGTAGAAGGAAATCCATAAAATGTTCACAGCCTTGTGCTTATTTCTGATAGTTGCATTTATCTGCTTTTGGTGATTAGAACCAAACGATTTTGTCAGTTAATCTTCTTTTCCTGAAGAAAGAACTTGTAAGACAATCCCAGAGACTTGGGGATTTCAAATTACAATCCTAATGATTTTACTAGAGATTGGGATGAAAGTTTTGGGTTAATGTAAATATATTTACATTGGATAAAAGTTTGATTAGTTCATAGGGGAAAAGAGCATTATAATTAGCTGTTAGTATAGCTGTTAGTATAGCTGTTAGCACAGCTGTTAGCTAGCTGTTAGCACAGCTGTTAGCTAGCTGTTAGCACAGCTGTTAGCACAGCTGTTAGCCTATAAATTCATTCATTCAGATTAATGAAAATACAACCTTTCAGCCAATTATCAATTTGGTATCAGAGCCTAAAGGCTAAAGATTTCCGCTGCCTACCTCTCTGGCTGGAAAATAAACACCCTAATTTCTATAGATCATTCAAAGAGAAGCGAAACCAGCTTTTCATTCTATTGATCATCCTATTTCTGCTTATTCAAGAAGAGCCCAGTTCCTTTCCGATCAGTAGAACCAATTTTTCTGAGTCGATTTTTCGCCGTTCAGCAGAGAGCCCAGACCTGCCACCATTCAGCAGATAGACCTGCTGATCTGATCCTTTCTGGTCGATCCTCTAGTAGGAGCAAGTAAGACAGAAGACATGGAAAGTGAGGGAGAGAGTGAGACATTCCCGGCCCCAGTAATCGGCATGGGAGTCCCATTGGCAACCTGAACAGACTTAACAGGCGGAGACATTAGAGAAGTAAATAGAGAAGAATTACTAGTCATATGATCAGTAGCCCCTGAATCAATAACCCAAGTGTTATTAGCAGAAGAAATAAAGGCTAAACCAAAATTACCTTCCTGAGAAGACACTCGTGAGACATGAGAAGCAGAAGATGGAAATGCGCTGGCAAGAGCAGCCTGAGAAGACTTCCTGTTTTTCTTCTCAGCTTGTTTTAGCTTATACCACTCCGGATAGCCATGCTTCTTCCAACACACGTCAATTGTATGTTTGGTACCATTGCAGTGTGTGCATCGACGAACCGAAGGGTCATAGGAACCAGCAGTAAAACCAGAAGGTGNCATGACTCCCAACCTTATGTCACACTTTGTACAGTGTGGAACAGCGAAAGATGTATGGGATGCTGTTAAGAGAAGCTATCTTGATGTTTCTGACTCTTCTCAGGTTTATGAATTGATGAAGAAGGCTTTTTCATTGCGTCAGGGAGGCCGACCTCTCACTGAGTATTATAATGAGCTGAACTCCATTTTTATGGAGCTTGATTATCGGAGGCCTAATGATATGGAGTGCCCAGCTGATGTGGAGAAACAGAGGAAGCATTCCATATCATTAGGCCTCCGATAATCAAGCTCCATAAAAATGGAGTTCAGCTCATTATAATACTCAGTGAGAGGTCGGCCTCCTTGACGCAATGAAAAAGCCTTCTTCATCAATTCATAAACCTGAGAAGAGTCAGAAACATCAAGATAGCTTCTCTTAACAGCATCCCATACATCTTTCGCTGTTCCACACTGTACAAAGTGTGACATAAGGTTGGGAGTCATGGAGTTGATAAGCCATGACTTAACGAGAGGATAGATCTCGACTGATTTCATATTATGCATTTTGTCAAGAAAAAACACTCTACAAAAGCCATCATATTAATGCACCTAATCCAACGACATATTTATTCCGTTACTCAACATTGCTTTTTGTTGTCGATTCGTTTTCTTTGATATATTATCAGTCCCACATGATTTTTCTTTTCACTTTTTCTAAAACTTTTCTTTTAACTTTAAAAGCATGCACAGTTCATTAAATGAAAAAAATAAAATATATTATATTGCATGTATAGAACACTGAGAAAGAACCCTGAAGAAAATTTCTTATTTTACCTGTAATGAGATTAAGTATAATGCCTCCAGTGCTTGAACACGAACTTCAGGATCATCAACTGGTTCACGCTCAATTGAGAGAGCAGTTGAAAGCTCAAGTGGCATTTTCGATCTATCCTGCTCACTGTATATCTGGGCACAACTTACCATATCAATAGAAAAGAAATAAAACAAGCATAGAATAGTAGAAAGATACTGAATTTATCAATAATTCAAATAGTTCACTTCCTCACTCTATCTGATCAAAATATGTAAGTGTCAAAAGTCATGAAAAAGGTGCAAAATATGACCTTGTTACCGGCAACCGGCAGAAGCAGAGCTGGCCAGAGAAACTCTGAAATCAAAAGCAAATTCTGAAGCTGACTCTCGGCTTCAAAACAACAGTTGCGAATAGTTCCAGAAACCTGAAAGAATATAAAATTATCTCACTAACAAGTGCAAGCTGTGGCTAACTAAGCTTCCGTTGGTTAGATTGGCACACAGCTCGGCTGCTCAACCTTGACCAGAGTTAGCTGTACTTGATATCTGGAAGATTTTGAGCTAATTCAGAAAGCCTAGCTAAGCTTGATAAATACAAATCCAACACTAACCGATAGCTCATTATGTCCAGATCACAAAGAATGATTATATAAAATTAGTCAATTAGCATTTTCTTAAAGAATCTTTTCAAATAATTATGCTCACACGTGCACAAGAGCTAGGTCCTGCTTTTGTTTGTTCAGTAGCAGTTTTACTTTTGTTACTAATTGTTGATAATCATGGGTGAAAAATATGTCTACATATAGAATAAACAACACAAAGGAGTCCTTATCTTGGTCCTTTGAGGTGATCTATTGAACATACCCCTTTCCTTCTCAACGGACTAGAAGAGTCATACTGTCTAATAATCTGCTTTAAAAGCCCTCGTGTAGGGTCCAGTAACAGTTTCCTGCCTGTTTCCTTCTTTGAGATGTTTACGAGTATGGAACCAACATGTTCAAAAGGATCCTCTGATACATGTGCAGCAAAAAATTTCAGAGCAATATAGTGATAAACATGCTAAAGTTGGTGATTGCAATACAAAAAATGTGAAAATTATACATTAGAATCTTTTAAACAGCTAAAACTTTTGTTTTTGTGAAATTTTTTAAAAGGACTTACGTGTTATGTCCAAAACATATCACCTTTAAGGATTTTATGACAAATTGAAAGATTTTATGGCTGAAACCACCCATCTATGGGACCTCAAGACTACCAAAAATGATGTAGAGGAACAACAATGCAAGCTTCAACTTTTATGCTTCTCCACTGTCATGTACCAAGTAGAAGAACCAGTACTTAAAATTGGTATGCCACATGGAACAAAGAATATTTAGGCATTCAGATCCATATCTTTTTGTAAGTTAAAACAAAATCAATTTAGAAAAGAAAAACACACCGCTGACTTCACCAGAGGATCTACAAAATGATCTCACAAGCTTCATAACATACAGCCCTTGCATCTTCTCATCTCCAGTCTATAAAATATACACAGTTCCCACAATTAGTAATTAATGTTTCAGTGACAGAGCACAATAAAATATGTAAATAGAAAATTTTTGTAATAGATATGCATAGATAAAAAAAACAAAACTTTGCCTTCTTTTAAAAAAAAAATTTGAAAATGCTTGTAATAGATTGCAATTTCTCCAAAAGAAAAGGGTACTGTTTTTGATTTTCTTTTATAAATATCTCTAGGGGATTGAATGATCATAAAATGATCTAAGAAAGAAACATACCTGCAGTAAAGAAGTTATACCAGCATCCAACTGTGTGAGATTAACTAAAAGCATAGCCAGCAACCGGCTAATACTAGACTCTGGTTTAAATAAAATGTCCATAGCTGTGTTAATCATTCCCATGTCAACCATCTTTGCTGCTAGATCCGAATTTTGTGAAAGATTGACAAGGGCTTCTGCTGCAGGTTCTGAGACCTCCTGGAATGTTAAACCAATTTTTTTATACAAAAATAATGCCATCAGAGAGTCATCACAACAAGTTAGAATGCACAGTGAACCAAAATTCTGATCACAGGGAAAATTTGACCAGAGGAATGATACTAAAGCACCTTTTTTCCAGCTAAGAGGCGAGATGATGATGGCAGCAGAATCTTCGAATAATTGGCTAGAGACTGCAAGCCATCATCAGACCCGGTTAATCCCCGAACGATATCAACAGCTGCCTTTGTTACCTTTTAAACATGAAAAGTTAGCCAATAATGCAATAACATCAATGATCCCAGTAAATTACATTTAATTTCCCTTCAAGTAAATTTAAAAAGCCAGTTAAATTAAAGAGTGAAGGTGAGGATTCAGAGGACCTATAAGTTATAACTCCCACATGTCCTTGAATTATAGGAACACAATGACATTATTTCACACAAGTTGAAACAAACCCAGAAAAAAATTCCATATTCATTCTTTGAACATAACATTATAAATTTCGAATTCTCGATTTTCACTCTTTTCAAAAACAGTCGCCAAAATATTCAGTTTTGGTGGATTCAAAGCATCACAATGCCTAATTAACTTCTTGGAATAAAATTATCTCTCAAACTACGACGAAACCAACAGTAATGGTATGTTAAGTTACAGGGAAATCACATATATGTAAAAGATTGCTCATGTAGCAGCCATTTATTTTATAAATATCAAGTTTTATTTAATTACTTAACTGGGATTTCTAAGCAAGCAAACTGGGTCTGAAGGAGTATGAAAGCTACTTACTGTTGGAGATGGAGAAGATAGAAATCCCACTAGTTCTTCCAGTTCCGTCGCCATGGTTCTCCTTCGCGGCTCGCGCAGACCCAAGTCACACAATGACTTTTACATGGTCTCCCGAGCTAAGAACACTCATTTCAAACGACGTCGTTGGGCCTACTACTTCAGTTTTAACACTACTCCACACGCACCGTTTCGACCAACTTTTATAACCGCAGCCCGGCGCGAACAACTTTTTTATGGTTGCCGGTAAAGCAGTTGACTTTTTTATGGTTGCCGGTAAAGCAGTTAACTTTTTTATGGTTGCCAGTAAAGCAGTTAACTCTTAAGTGGTGAAGGAGTGAAGAAAAAAAAAAAGTAAAATTAAAATAGGTCATAAATTTAATTTAATTTATCCAATATTTAAAAAAAATTGAAAGTGATACTCCGCTTGTGTACGTTTCAATTCCATAGTATTTTTCTAATTTTCTTGATTAAAAAAAGAGAGATTTTATTTTTAAAAATAAAGTCAAACTAATATGAAAGATAAATAAAGAAGAATACATCTAAATAAATACGAAATTATTTATACACAATTTCAATCAAATAATTCAAAAATTATTTGAGCTTTTTTAATCATTAATATTGATTGTTATTGATATGAGTTGCAAAATTAATATATTCAAGAATTGAGTTTAATGTAATTGTAAAACCAATATAAGATTAAACTACTTTTGTAAAACATAGACGGGAGACTTTATAAATTGAATCATCAAATAATGTATTGTTATTTATCTCGAACCATGAAATATGTTTATTTTTTTAACGGTAAGTGTGCTAGTTAACCGAAAAAGGTAAAAGAAAAACATCTTGCGTGGCAGCACAAGTAATTTGCAGGCGTAGGAGATGGGTGAAAGGTGCAGGGGACAGAGGAAACCAGTTGCTGGGTATTGAAAACCCAGGGAAACTCGGGGCTCTATTCCATGATGATAGATCTAGCCATGGTTTTCCCACTTCGCCACAATCTCGGATCAGGTAATACTTACACACAAACAATGCTATTATTTTGTTTCCATGGTTCCCTGTTACAAAATGTATACATACTTGCTGTATACCCTGTATATCCAGCCATATAAACTGTATACAAATGTTATATTAATGGTTTGAATAATAATGTAGTTGGTAGATTTTGATGTGACCCATTTGTTGAAAAACTTGCACAGATGAGGAATGGAATGATGGGTCTCTATAGACCCAATAGTGAATTGTTGCCTATGATGAGGAGAGGTATAATAGGGGCGTTTTTGGAGTATCTCCGTCCAAGTGAGCATGGTACTCGCCTTGTCCGTAGAGGAAGAAGGTTTGGTCGGATTACCAGATACAAATTCTCGCTCTGGGTGTTTCTGTTTGCAACCATCTTTATGCTTTACTTTCTATTCTTCGGCCTCAAAATGTTATCTCCTGGTATGCACACAACTTGAGCTTTTCTTTATTTATTCATTAATTATTTATATTGGTATAATTAGTTTATTCTTTATTGCAGCTAAAATAGAAGAGAGTATTAGTATTTCAGTACATCAAGAACTTTTGCCTTCTGATGATGTTGAAAGACCACCAAAACCCAAGCATCGTAAGCGGTGTAAGTGTTGTTTTACTTGTGAATTTGTATCTTTTTGTTTGTCCGTAACTTTTGATTTTGAGCACTCTCATGTTCAAAAGCATTCTATAAATTTCTTAGAAGGAACTAGTTTGCGTAATATGAAACTAAGACGGGTCTATGATACCAGTACAGCATTTGCAAATCATTTTTGCCGTATAACTCATCCCGGTTGCTTCCTCCCATATAACACCTTTTCAGATTTTCCTTGCAAAGTTGGGCTTTTGGAATCAGTTGATTATCTTCTTGATCCCCGGGACGTCATGAACTTCACACAGTTTTCACTAGAGTACATTGACCAAGAGGAAAAACTTTCTCATAGCAATATATATGAACCTAGATTCGGAGGACATCAGATCCTCGAGGAAAGAGAGCAATCCTTCTATGCAGAAAATCAAACTCTTCATTGTGGATTTATCAGAGAACCCTCAGGGCTCTCAAGCAGTGGATTTGATTTAGATGTGAAGGATAAGGCATACATGAACAACTGTAAGGTTGCAGTATCTTCTTGCATTTTTGGAAGCTCTGACTTTATAAGGAGGCCTACAAGCAAAAAGGTAAATGTGTTGAACCTATTTGTAACAAATTATTTTAAGGCATATAATCAAATATCATTGGTTAAATGGTTTTTCTTTTTCCTTTTTATTTTAATTTTTTCACGTATTAAACAAGATGCTGCAAAAAGAACTGAACTTCTTGCAGATGTTTCTTTGACTGATAAATATTTAATCTATTGATTAGACCCTTTTTGTTAGACAAGAAAAGTAATACATGTAGACCTGAAGATGATGAACCAGGTCAGAAAAAGTAGAGTTTTCTTTCAGACACCACTCTTCAATTGTGTAATCTTTATGGAAAGGCAGTGTGAAGAGATAAGAGGAAAGAGAGGTATTATAGGACTTTTCATGAAGTATGGAGATAAAAAAACAATTAAATGGCGTTTTATTTGTGGGAACCATTGGTCCTGTTTATGGTACGAGTGTGGATGGGTTTATAAAGTGATTTGATTGATGGCTCTAAAACTTCAAGACGTTGAAGGTTGTGTGCCAGATATGTCATGATTTCCAATCGCCTACTTTTGTCCTTAGTAAGTTATGCTAGGAGATGATTGATAGAAAAACACAACTATTTCCTACAATCTGGAAACTATATGTCCTGAGGATTGCTTAAAGTTTGAAACTATTATTGCTGCAAAGTACAAGTTAATATATTAATATGATGGTTCAACACTTATGTATTGGCATTAGAATATTTTGCAAGCTTTCTTTCTTTTAGTGAGGATAATGTATCCTTATTTGCTACAGATCAGTGAATATTCCAAGAAAAACGTTTGTTTTGTGATGTTTGTGGACAAGCAAACACTGGAAAAATTATCATCAGAGGGAAATGTTCCTGATGATACAGGACATATTGGCTTGTGGAGGATAGTTATAGTGAAGAATTTACCATATGCTGATATGCGCAGAACTGGAAAGGTGCCAAAACTTTTATCACATCGCCTTTTCCCCTCTTCATGGTAATTCTTACACCATGTTCTAGCCACATAGTTTGGGGATTTTGGTCTGTTCACTTCTGACTGGGGTTTCAACATAATTTTCTTCCCCTTGTTTCCAATTCCTGTTTCCAGGTATTCAATTTGGCTTGACAGCAAGATGCGACTTAACACTGATCCGATGCTGATTATTGAATACTTCTTATGGCGAACAAAATCAGAATATGCCATTTCCAACCATTATGATCGCCATTGTGTCTGGGAGGAGGTACTCCAAAATAAACGTCTAAATAAATACAATCACACAGCCATTGATGAACAGTTTATGTTTTACCAGTCTGATGGCCTCACTAAGTTCGATCCTTCCGACCCAAAAACTCCTCTTCCGAGTTGTGCGTATTATTGGAATTCTGTTTTTTGTAAAAATTTTATTTTCCTTTCATCTGAGATCAATAATATTCGACGCTGATTTGGTGTGTCATTTACCTTGCAGATGTTCCTGAAGGTTCATTTATAGTCCGGGCACATACACCAATTTCAAATTTGTTTTCGTGCCTTTGGTTTAATGAAGTTGACAGGTTTACCTCCCGTGATCAACTAAGCTTTGCATATACTTACATAAAATTAAGGAGAATGAACCCACATAGACCATTCTACCTAAATATGTTCAAGGTATAGGAAATTCCTAGAAAACTTTAACATATATTTCTATTGGTTGTTACATCATATTTCTACTGTATGTTGCATGAAATTGGTGATATTTGAAAGAAGTATCCTCTATATTACAGGAAATGTGGCCAGCATAGTTTCTGAAGCCACTCAATCATGAATTTGAACTATTTTGATTTCCTGGGTCATGTTTAACGTTAGCAATTTGGTATTTGAGAGGAGGCATTTGAAAGAAACTTCAAATGCGAATGACTTCTTGTTATAAGTAGTGATTGCTTTGGAAATGATGGATTCTTCAAACTCAACTAAGCTTTATCCACTCCCCCATAAAAAAAGAAAAGGAAAAGAGGATGTAATGGATGCTACGCACTGAGAAAAATCACTAGGTGAAATATGTTTCTTTGTCAAATGTTTTCAGGACTGTGAACGCAGAGCACTAACAAAGCTATTCCGGCATAGGGAAGAGCCGCCTCCACCTGTTACTTGATCATTGATTATTTTGTATAGTTTATGCCTGGTAAGGTTAAGTTAATTTCTATTTCTTCTTTTGAACCTGATTTGTTCGTCTGCATTTTCAATTTTTCATAATCATAACATTTGTGAGACCCCAATTTTGGGATTTTTCAGGATGGACAAAAATCAAGGTAATGTCAGCTGCCTTTTGATTGAGTTGACTCGTTGTAGGCTTGTAGCTGCTGCTATAAATGGGTGGTGGGTTTTGTTGTTGCAGTTGCACCTGACCTTATAGCACAGAGAAGGAAGTGAGTTGGCATTACAACTTTCAAAATGATCAAAAGATTGATAAAAAGGCCATAAGCTTCAACTGCAATGCTGTTGCTGGCTGGTTGGTTATTATAAATACTTCAAACAGCGAAGGGCAGACCAAGCAACAATTACTTTTGGAACTCTCACAATCACAATTCATTGGTGGCTTGCATTTTAAATGACTCAAAACTGCAGGACATGTTTTTCAGATCCAAACCCGACTTTCTAATTTTCTTGAAAGAAGGGTAAAGTAATAGCTAGCAAATTGTAATACATGTTGCAATTCTTTGTAGTAGTTTGTATAGCCTATAAATTTGATGTAGCAATTCTTTTAGCTCAGCCCATGGCAGATGATATGTTACGTTGATGTTACATTGTGTTCTTAAAAATTATATAGAAAAAAAAAAAAACCACTTTCAGCCTTTTCAAACAGAAGTTAAATTTTGTGAATATCTGGAGAAAAAACAAAGACAAAAAGTTTAATAAATAAAAAGTAAGTAACTAATTAATTAATTTCCATTCCTTGGATTTTTTTCATTAAGCAAAGGTACAAAGCAAAGCTTGAAATGAAAGGAATTGGGTTGTTGACACTTCCATTCTGTAAACTAAAATGGAGGGTTGCTTGCTGAGATGCTCCCATGGCAGCAGCGCTGTTTTGAAATCCCTCAAACCTCTCCATCTGAAGCTTCCCAAAAACCCCATTCGGTGCTCTTCCATGCCCATCCATTCCGGTGGAGGAGGAGGACGATCGGCTCGCCGTCGCACGGCCTATGACGGATTGTTGTTGGACGCCGGAGGTACTCTCTTGCAGTTAGCAAACCCAGTCGAAGAGATTTACGCTTCCATTGGAACCAAATACGGTTCGTCTCCAAATTCCAGTCCTCAATTTCCCATTAAAAATAAAAAACACAAAACAACCCATTTTTTATTTTCCTCTTCAGGCGTCACTGCAACTCCAGCTGAAATCAAACAAGGTTTCAAAAGAGCGTTTTCTGCTCCCTGGCCTCAAAAGCTTCGTTACCAGGTTTTAAATTGACAGTCACTTCTGCAACCAATTCATTATATAATATAATCCATACTAATTGTTTTCCGTATTAAAAATGGCATAATGTAGGGAGATGGAAGGCCATTTTGGAAACTTGTTGTTTCTGAAGCCACCGGTTGTGCTAATCTCGATTATTTCGAACAAGTTTATGAGGTAATTTTAATAATTATATTCCTCACTTTGAAGCTTTGAAAATAATTGTGTAACTAGTTTTAAGATTGTTAATGGGTTTGGTTGGTTTTCTTAGTACTATGCCAAAGGTGACTCCTGGCGTCTTCCAGTTGGAGCTTATGAAACACTGGTCCATCTCAAGGATGCTGGAGGTCCAATTTACTCGATACTCTGCTTCTTGTTTGATTACTACTACTAGTTTCATTTTAATATTTACCAGCAGTGACCTACAGTTAAGCTGGCTGTTGTGTCCAATTTTGACTCCCGCTTAAGGAAGCTACTCAAGGAACTCAATGTTTTACATCTGTGAGCAACTGGGCATCATTCATTGTTCTTCTGTTTGCTAATTTCCATAGGGGTTAGGCAGGGGTGTTGGATGTTTTCATTTCTATTATGAAGAAATGAAGGATTGCTCTTGCTTCTATTTGCAGGTTTGATGCTGTTATTGTATCTTCAGAGGTTGGATATGAAAAACCAGACGCAAACATATTCAAAGCTGCTTTAGGTATGTGTAGCGCCACCATATTCTATGTTGACCCAACAGAAATCAAATTATTGCAAAACATGCTATTTTTTGGTAAATTTATCACCTTCAACCCAACAATGTTGTCACAGTGATTAAGATTTATTATGGTGTTTGCAATAATGTTAAAACATACATTGAAACTACTCTCACAAGTTTTTGGATTGTCGTAGATCAAATTCACGTGGATGCTGGCAAAGCAGTACATGTTGGTGATGATAAGATAGCAGATAAAGATGGGGCCAATGCCATTGGAATTGATTGCTGGTAAAAGATCTTTGCAGTATAAATACACATTTGTTGTGCCTTGTCCAATGACCTCCGATGCTTGATTTTCATGATATTAGCATTCATATTAAGTAGATCAACAGATGGTGCGCTGTTGCGTTACATGATCCTATCATATTAATGATAGCATGTTTCATGAATGTCACAGTAGATGGATAGCTAGCATACAACCGTAGCTGTGATTTGTTTCATTCCATAGTACTTACCACTGATTTGAACAAGCAGGTTATGGGGCACACATGTAAAGACCTTCTCTGACATTCAAAATGGCATTCTCATTTCAAAGTCATAGGTTCCATTTTCCAAAGAAGTAGGTACCACACTCCATGTCTATTGGATTGCAATTCAAGCTTTTTTCGATCCGTATTTGTTCCTCGTTTTCAGGTATCACACTGTGGGCCTAACCTCCTGAATCTATATTGCAAGAATTAGTGGTAAAACAGCTAGATTGCTTCAAAAAGTGTACCATGTAGGATACTGCGACAAATAACATACAAAAACACCAACATTTTTGTTCCAGATAGGAATGGGAGACCGCGAAATGAAATCCAATCCTGTTAACTGTTAATTTTGTTTTGAATTTCTGTTGGAGTAATTTGTAATTTTGTTTATTCTATTCACAACTTTTCATATAATTGGTTGAAGCCATCACATGTCCTTGAAGCTGAGTCGGGATGAGTGAACCAAAAGCTACCATACTCGCATGTCTCTTTAAGTGGAAACCACCTCTACTTAATCAAGATAATGGGGTTTTGAGGTTTAACAAGCAGTATCTTCCATTCTAGCTGAACACCCCATCAATAACTGCACAACAAGAAAACAGCTCTACCTCCTCTCACTAGCAGAAATTTTTTATAAATTTGATATAAAAATTAACTTAATAATGATATTAGATAAAGCCATGGGATATGCACTGCATGACCTCAAACTTGTGCTTCGCTATAAGCCTATAATTGCACGCAAAAAGGGAGCGAAGTGTCATCCAATATATTGCGAAAAAGAAGTGTCATCCGACCAAGTGAGACAGTAAATAGTGGAAGTTGCAATAAATCGATATTCATTTAAAATCAATGGAGCTTGCAGAGATGAGCACAACTAATCGAGGTACAATTTCAGTTGTCAATGCTAAGACAAGCGAGCAAATTAGTTCAGGCAAGATACCGATACAGTTTTCTGTCTGTACCGTCCCTTTCCAAGAAGTCCCGCTCAATCAGGGACTCAATGCGTTTCTTAATCTCTGTTGGGTTGGCCAGGAATCGTGCTTGCAACTGCTTTGTGACCTCAGATATTATATTGTTATGATCCAGAACCCTCCTGGACTTCATAATCCTCACTATTGCAGCTTCAATCTGCGGCTTTCTGTCCTCCTCCACTCTCTGGCGAGTCTCTTGTTTTTCAGGTTCTGATTCCTTCTGTGCAACCACAGTTCCTATCTTCACCTTGTATAACTTGCTCGTGAACTTGTCATTTACTAAAAAAGCATCATCCTCACTAATGTCTTTACTCATAGGTTCTTTCCGAAGAACATTCTTTCCCTTCACACAAGCCATGGACTGCAGACACCTCTTCAGATCTAAAGCAGGAATCTCTGTGGCCTGCTCAATCTCCTTATAGCTAAGTCGATCCGCATTATTAAACAGCATCAGGACACACATTTGGTAAGTGGAGACATTCAACTCATGCTTCTGGCCCTTCCCAAAGGTAGCTTTTATATCTGCTGTGCCCATGTTAGTCTGCCAGGACAATCTCCGACCTGTATGGGTCCCAAGGTAATATGAACGGAACTTCTCACAGAGTGTTGACATTTCTGCTGGAAGGTTGCATGTCACGCTAGGTTGAGTGGGCCAAGACCCTGTTGTCAGAACCTGGACAGTCAATGTAGGGCCATCCCCTAGCTCAGGATGACTTGCATAAAACCCTTGTACTGTATCCTGGGATGTTTTCATATCTGTAAACATGCCCTCTAATTTTGAAGTAAATTGGTACCCACATTCTGTCTTGAGCTTAACTATTAAACTTCTCTCTGCATCATCAGAGACAGTTTTACCAGACAAAAGCCGCTTTGCCAAATGCTGTTTATAATATTTCTCGAATACATCTTTCTCCTGCAAGTAACGGAACAACATCATCACCTTGTCAAGAATTATTTCTACATCCTCCTCACTGACCCCCTTCAAACCTTTGCGGAGTTTGTCATCAACAAACAGTGAAATGAACTCAGGTGAGCGAGCATTCAGATTAATGAAGTATTCAAAAGAGGAATTTAAAGCATTCAGGAATGTCTTGTCATTGTTGAAAGACAATCTAATGATGCTATCATACTTATCCTTCTCATCCAAGAGCCTTTGGACAAATTCCACTGGATCCTTCAACCTTTCTGGATCTGTAACCAGCTGTTTACCAGTTTCCCTGATATGAGAAGTCATCACTTCTCGTATTGTAGAGAGACCATTGGCAACCCGACGGAACAGGTTGTACATTCTTCCAAGGTCTTCGTACTTATCATCAAGAAGCATGTTCACCAAACCTGAATTCTCCATGTGGACAAGTCTCAGCATGTGGTTCGCAATCATCTCCCTCTCCACAACATTAGTTATCTTGGCTTCACTCTTCGCATCCAAGTAATGTGTCACCCTCTCCAGTTCCTCATTCAGGCGCCTCTCAGCCTTCTTCAGATAATCCCCACAATCACAGCACTCAATAAATTTTTGAGACTCACCCCTGTAAAATTCAGCTGAAACCTCAAGAAAAGGATTCTCAAAGTCTTCTTGGTAAACTGAAGGACCTAAATCCATTAGCATCTTAATTATATTCCTCATCAGCCCCCGGTTGATAACTTCACCAGTCCGCTCTTTAAGTACTAGTTCAAGAAGTGTGTTTAGAAGCCTCATCTGGATCTTGCTAGAATGGATAATATTGTCTCTCCAAAGGTTCAGCCCAAGCTCGTGAACAGGGGTTTTCTGGGTACTTGGAATGTAAGTCCTGTCCATGTACATCAGTATGTCTCGAATCATTTGCAACGCCTTGTTGTGATCGGTCCATTTCCTATTCATTTCTTCGAGAAACATTCCTCCCTGAGCAGCTTCAATAGATTTTGATATTTCTTTAAGATGATTAGTCATGGTTGCAACCAGTCCCGAGTAAAGCTTCTCACCAAATTTGTGAAGCACCATATTGTAGGCATTTCTATATCCATAAAACAATTATCACATTAGTAACGTGAGAATCCATTCTCACCAAAAAACAAAATCACAAAATTCTAAAATAGCAATTTACCCTCTCCTAATTCTAAGGGCAATATCATACCCAATCTCTTCATGGATCCAAGGCACTAAAATGATCACCATTTGATATTTCATTTCCTTGTGAGAAAAGGATGAAGCTAAAACCAGAGGCTGAGAAATGTAAGCATACACACATAAAAGCACCAACGAAACCAACTGCATCAAGCCTCTTACTATCGCAGTAATCTACATAGGTCTACCTCAGCGGTCATAGCATGGAACAAGCAATTTTCACCAATTTAGAATACAATCTAAAATCGCCAAACCCAAAACAAAGCAATCAAAATACTAAAGCATACAGTTATATAGCGCGCAATAAAAGCAAGTCAAATTAAAAAAATAAAATAAAAAGTTATACATGAAATTAGAGAATAACATAAATGGAAATGGAAGAGAACGAACCTATAAAGCTCTTCGAAGCTAAGGCCACTGGCATTATGATTGTAAATCTCATGGATTGCATGCTCCAACACCTTCCAGGTCTTGTCTGCGTATTTGGGATCCACCACCACTCTGTGCTTGAACGCCTCTATCTGAAAATTCCTCTTCTTCTGGTTACTCATCGATTTTTTCCTTAAATTATTTTTCCAATTCTGAAATCCGAATCACAAAACCTGAAACACCGAATTCGGATTGAGCTTCTTCGATGATGCTGGAATCGGAGACCACCGGCGAGATTTACCGCGTGACAGAGACGTTGAAGGGGAATTGAAATCAAAATTGATTGGGGAGGTTTTTTTCGGAAAAAAAAAATTTATGCGGAATTTGTGATTATATATATATATAAAATTATACAAGAAAATATTGAAGGGTATGGAGACAAGCAAAGGTGTGGCTTGTGTAGGTAGTTTGGGATGCCATTTGATTTCATTATTGGGGGAAACATCAAACTTTGGGCTTTCCCATTCGGTTCCCCCTTAGAGTACCGAAACGTTTCTTCGTTGCCTTTGTCTGTTCTGGTACGTTTCGTGGTCAAATATTTTCGGCGCGTCTATGAAAGCAAAGCCCCTATCCTTTTTCCCAAATGAACCAAAGGTCGGCCCACAAGTCATCTCCTTCGTCCTTGGGCCTGGGTCTGGAGCCCAAATAGCGCCACTCTTCTTCTAGTTGTTCTTCTACTTGTTCTTCTTCAGCCTTTGGGCTTATGAATTAAGCAGTCGTCAAATTCACGCAACTGCAAATTCACGCAATTGCGCGGTTATACAGACAACAGTTAGCAGAAGCAGAACCCAGGAACTTCAGAAGCTTCCATAGCAGAAAGGACGTCGCTGCTTGTCTCCGTGTTCTAATAAGATGACCCAAGATGTCTATTCGGCCCGCCCTTTGTTCGGCGGTGCCATTTCTAGCACCTTCCCTCAGCGGTTTCAGGTTGGTTTTCCCTGTTTTCGCTTTCATCTTTGTGTTACAAATTTGGTCTTTTTCTGTTAAATGGCTTATGGGGGTGTTGTCAAAATTGATTGTAGGATGTGAGCAACATTCGGCAAGTTCCTGATCACCAGGTTGGTTAATGGGTTGTGGCTTAATGCCTTTAGAGCCTTATACTTGTTTCATGTTGTCTGTGTTAATGGGTTTCATGTTATTGAATGCTTGTTTTTTGGGTGGGTTCTAAAGGAGGTGTTTGTGGACCCTGCACGGGATGAGAGCTTGATCTTTGAGCTATTGGAACTTAAGCATGAAGTTGCCGATAATGGAAGCGCTACCTGGTTTCTTCAAGACCTTGCCACGGAACAAGATGCTGACGGAAGCATGGTAATTCTCATCTTCTGTATCCTCTGTATTCTTTAAGTCATACTATACCCAACTATTTAATTCATCAGTTTCTCAAGCACATTGTGAGTATGAGTTCCAATTGTAATGGGATATCTGTCGTTTTTTCCAATTTTATGCTCATCCATCTTTTCCATAGTAATTTCCAAATCGATATTGAAGGAGGGAGATATTACTCATCGTTTTCCTTTGCAGCTGATTTATCTATTTAGCGGTTGTAATTAACATTTTATTTCCTAATTATCTTCAGGTGATTGAGCAATCAGGAGTAATTGAGGCCCCTGAATTATGTTTTAGGAACATACCTGCTGTGGTTACAACTGCAGTTGGCCAAATGGTATGCAATATAAGCTGCATTTTATTGCCAATTTTTTCACTGGATTACGGGTTTTGCTTTTGCCTTTTTGCCCTGCTTTGTGTTGTCCATAGTATTGCAATTTTCTCTCAGAATAATTTCGGTACTAAATCATTCTTAGTTCTGATTGGCCTGGTCTGTTTTGTGTGATTATTTATGTCAATCCATTTGTATTGAGTGTTGCTTTATTACTATATGGCTCACTGTTATGGCATGTTACTTCCACCCAGTGACAGATTGTTAGTTGGGATTTCAAAAGGGTTTCATAATAATTACTTATCAGAATTGAAAATCTAAGTTCAAGTTTTCAACTGTAAAGAATAGTAAAAGCAAAAAAATATGCAAGTATGAAATTCATAGAAACATTTGTTTTAGCATTCACTCTCTATATTGAATTTTGGAAGACGCATATATCTAATTATTCTTAGATTTTTCATACTGCACCATTGTATTAGCTTTGTAGCACATCCTATTGTAGTTTTAAGTTTGTCCATGTAAATTTGATAGTGAAGTTTCTCAGCATAGTAGAAGGAGTTGAAGCTTATATTTCAGCTCGTTTGATAAAGTAGCCTTAAAATTTTGGCTATGTTTATGCCTGTGGTGTATGTTTCATAATCCCTCACTCCCTCGGGATTGGATTTTTAAAGTAATAGTTATATTTTGCAATTTACTGATGTTGGAACCCCTTTTTTTTGGTTATTTTTAAAACTATTTAGGACATACAACAGCAGTTTTTTTCTTGACTCTTGAACACTCATTTATGTTAGTCTAGTAACCTTATAAACAGCAGTATTTTTCTTGATTCTCTCTTCCTCCCTACCTCCCCTCTATGTGTGTATATGTATATGTGTGTTTGCATGCCATCTGCTTTGGATCATATTTTCCATCTAAATCTTTTCACTCTTCAATATAGGCCATTTCCAAGGGCCGGCAAGGAAGGGAAGCACAAAATATTGTGAGAGTAAGTTTTTTTCTTGTATTCTCCAGTGTACTAGGCTGTTTCAGTATGCTAATTCAGGTTCATCTTGATATGTATGCTAACTAGGGTTTATTGTTTTGATTCCTGCAGGTCTATGTGGCAAATCTGCGACTTAAGGAAGTTAATACAGATGTGCTAATTACGGCATATGAACCTATTCACATAAAGTAAGTATTGAGAGTGAGTTGCCACAATAATTTTATCTTTGCTAATGACCGAAATTTTTTCCAACTCCAACCTCTGAATAAAATAAAGAAATTGTCTCTTGGAAACAATATAGTCATGAATTTGGTATGCTTACTGGCACAGAGGTTTTACCAGATTTTTACACAAGTATTTATGGAAAGATCTTGTATAATTAACTGTAGTATGCCATCCTGAAAATGTGGGGTGCTATCGTTGTTGATTGCACCATATCTAGTAGGACGTAGTGCATGCCTTCTTGTGTCTAGTTTTCATATTCTTAAATGGGGCAAATAAAAAGAAAAAAAGAGTACTATAGGATGATGGGCTTAGTTTGGGCTTAGTACTATAAAGTGAACGTAAGCTTATGTTACAAAAGATCCCACACTTTTAATCCCTTGGCACCTTAAGGAATCGAGGACCCAGGGAGTCTTCCCTGATATCTTATTTAACATTTACTTTTATTCTGTGGTATGATAATTTGCTTATGTGTAAGCAGTTTAGCTTAATTTGATCTCTATGAAAATATCCTCAGGGAAAACAAATTAAAAAAATAAAAACTGATGAGAATCTGCCACAAACAAAGTAATAGTGAATAGTTTCTCTCTTTTTATTTTGTCCTTATCATAAATGATGGTGAAAAAAGAATATGTTTGCTATGGCTTTATCATCTACTGTGGTTGAGTTGATTGAGGTCAGGAAGAGAAAAATATGAATGTTGATATATGGGTGTTCAGTGTTGTATTGGTGCAAATTATTTGGATATTATGCATTGTATGACACACATATGCATATGTTATTTTGGTTGCAGTCCTTTGAGTGAAAGTGCTAGCACAGTGGGGGCTGGTCTTGCTGTTCCTGCATTACAGTCTGGATATACGCCTGTGGCTGAAGTCTTTAAACTGGCTGTCTCTACCTTCAAAGTCAATAACTGGGATCTTTTTGGTTCTGTGGCCTGACATGCATTTGACTCATAACTACTCCACATTATTAGATAGTCTTAAATCTCTTTGGTGTTCATGTTCATAACTAGAAGGATTTTTTCACAATTGGGGAAATCTCTTTTTTCTGGTTGTTTACGTGTCAGTCTGTCAGACGTGGTCAAATTAGCATCCAATGTGCCAGTTTTTGCAAATAATGGCATATTGCAATAGAATTATATAAGTATTTCTTTTATCATGGGAGTTTTATTTGACAGATAGGCTGCTATGGAAGCCCACAACTCATCAGAACCCGATTCTCAGTCCTTCTAGCGTGTACCTAACTAAAAATATTCTCTCATACAAATCCAAGAAAGTAGAATAAATTAAGCCCATTATCTTCCTCAGTTTCAATTTCTTTAGTTTTCTTTTTAAAGTTCTCACTTCTCAGTCAGTCATCTTTCTCTCTTACGAAAAAGCATAGTGCAGGTCGGGTGCGAAAAACCCACCACAGCCACACAATTTCACAAATAGTGTTGAATTGTGTGGTTGCAGTGAATTTTCCGCATGTAGCCCCCAACATGCTTCCTCACGGGAGAGAATCCGTTAATTTGACTATCGTCCTAGATAAGAACAATGACGTCCAAGTGGCATTATAAGGTCCCTGTAAATTAGCATAGTCAATCACGTGGCAGGCAATTGGTTTGAATTATGAACTTAGTGGACCCAAAAAATACAATATCCACCGTGTTTTCATACTTATAGATTATGACTACTTGTTGACATTATTGGTGGGCAATTCACATCAATTATTGCCATATCTAGATATGATCATTGACTATGACATATAAATATACAATCTACAGAAAAATTTATACAACGGTTGTATGTATACACCTCTTAATTTCATAATACATAGTCACATAATCAATATTTGAGGATATAGTGCGAGTATATAGAATTTATAGGTTTTATAAAATAAAAAATCAGAGCTTCATCCTCAATATTTCTTGAAGACATGTAAATGGTAGTGATTGAGGGGAGGAGATGTTACTAATATTGCGGGCCAGCCCAATCAAAGCCCAGCCCGATTGAGATATATTACATGTTAGAGTTCAAATAGACGAAGCAGGGGACAAAAGTCAAACATGATGTGACCCAACTGCCGCTACATTTTAAATCTATCTTTAATGTTAGCAACGAGGGGGAATAATACCTTCCCTAAATCTTGGGAGGAACCTAATGACGAGTCAGGGAAGGAATAATTAGTTTAATTAAGATTGAATTTGTACCGTTGATTTTATAAAATAAAATTATGTAAATTATAGTAATTGAATAAATATAAATTTAATACAATATTATAAACGAGATTAATTAATGTACAAGTAGATTCCAAGTGTGAAGTGTTGGAGTCTGATGTGGCGTTGTCATCCCACCCACCAACTCCGCCAGAAGGACTGGAGAAGGACATTCGATTAACTGGGCTGGACTGTGGGGTCCACTCCCTCTCTACCATTCGACCGCTGCAATTGACTTTGTCCGTAGTAGCTCAGCTGTGTTTGTAATAATGTCAAATGTGTTGCCAATTTGCGATTGTGAATGAACGAAAGCTTAATCTATTGGCCCAGAAAAAAAAAAGAAGCTTACTCGATCTAATGGCAGTGTTATGCGTTAATCGACCACTTACTGATTGTTCATGTTTCAATTTTAATCTGCTACCTAACATAATTAAATTGGACACCACACCAATCACTCCTTTGACAATGAAGACACATCACTAGCCTTTATCGTATTCTTGTCAATTTTCGAAACTTCAGCACCTCTAAACACTCAAACCCATTATATTTTAAATATTATCAAATGATGTGTTAGAATAATACAAGATTTGAATTATTATAAAGAGATTGCATTTGTTTAATGAGGTTGAAACTGTGGAGGGCTGGAGGCTGTCCTCTTGATACTTGTGACAAAGACCTCAAAATTATGAAAAGAGGAAGAAGAAACTAGAAAAGCATATCAGAAACAGAGACCCATCACAGGGTAACTAGTACTGCTAACTAGGTAAGGTCACTGCAAAGTAGTAACTAATAAGATCGAGCTTGGAATGACCCACAAATGCTTAAATAGTTAAATGCATTTCTTTTTGTGCAGACTACGGAACACACACTTGGATTCTTCACATTGGCTTAAAGCAATACAGTGATGCTTATATATCCCTTGTTATCCAACCAGCTGTCATTCACTCATTCCCTGATTTCAATTAGGATTGTGCATGTGCCACCCTGTCATTCTTTCTTAATTCCCAATTTATTTTTTCAATCTAATATTCACTTTTATGTAATTGATCCACTTCGGCGCTGTATTTAGAAATCAATTGCTCGCCTGTATGTAAATAATTGCATTGAAACTTATTATTTAATGTAGTTCTGCATGAGCATGAACGAATAAAGTTAATTCGATCAGGATCTTTGAACAAATATATATACATTTTGTAATACCAAGGTCTCCTTAATTTATTGGCTATGAATTTTGGTTCCGAGGTAACAATATTAAAACTAGCTTAAACATGTTATAGATGAATGAGTCGTAAATTCGTAATTGAATTTGAAACTTTGAAAAAGAAGTACTGTACTACTGGCTTGGCCAAAAATAGGACGAAAATGATTTATTTATAGCTGGCCAACCACCAACATTCCGACAAATTTGTTTATATGATTGATTAGCCAATGTGGAGGGTAAGCCATCAAGTCATCGATCACCGCCATCATATATAGATAGGTAGTAAGGCACGTGGTTTCTTGGCAATCATTATCAAGTACTACATATTATTAATCCAATGGTCCATACATATGTAGATATTAATTAATTTTCATATCCCTTATTCAAACAGTAATTGGCCATGGATTGTTTTGGTGAGGCCAAAACCTGGCCTAGCTTCACCCTCTTCCTAGTTCTATATAAAGGGTTTCTCATAAAGAGTTGTCCCCACTTCTAGTGCTGTGTTACTGTCACAACAATATATATTGGTGTTTATATAATTAATTAAGCAGTATTCTATATTCAAATGCTTTTAAAATAATCATTAATTGGTAATAGCTAGTGCGATTAGGGTTTTGGTGCAATGTGATTATATATGTACGTACAAATATATATACATTGTTGGCTCTACATACATGTAAATGAGCTAGTCACTATATAATAACATGCATGTCATTCTAGCTAATTAATCAATTTTAGTACAAATCAAATGAGACGTTTAATCGAAAGTGGAAGACAATGATATCTAAATTAGGAAGTGTCATTATCGAGTGCCAACTGGTATTAGTGCCATTTTTATGTAAGATTTATTTTCTGCATGCTGGCATGGAAATCGATTTATCATTAGTTAGGTATGTTGGTTGTTGAAACGTAATTGTTCCTAGTCATTGTACGTATTGCAATTAATATTATGTGTTTCTATTTCTGCCCTTTTTCTTTTCCTTTTGCTCCCTTTCAAGTTACACTAATTGACTCTTGAGCCCTGTTACACATTGGGTACGTACGTACGTCTCACATGTGCCTCTCTGTCTCTCTCTCTAGATAGATCGAGATTCCTCCAGAGTTCTATAAAGTTCTCTAGATATCAACTATTTTACAACAGTTTTTTTTTGTTTTCAACTGCTGATCAAAGGCCAAGATTGTGTGGCTAGCTTTGGAATTTCATTGATTACATTACATCATTTCCATATATTTTTCCTATATAATTTTTCAATTAAGCGATAATTTGAATACCTCAAAATTAAGTTAAATTTAGAGAAAGATATTCTAATGGTAAGCTAGGTTAAAGGTTTCCACAAATATTTTTGAAAATACCCATTTTAATCATCCAAAAAGTATCATTTATTTATTCCCTCTAAAATGTACTTACCTCCATATATAGTTTTCCCCTCAATAATCTTACACAACTTAAATGATTTAGGGATTCCTATCCATATAATAACTTGATTTGGGTAAATTTTAAGAAAATTTCAATTTTAGATGGAGTTTGAATATAAAGATTGAGAGTGAGTTTGAAGTCATTTATCCCCAAATTTAAATTTGAGGAAAAGTTTGAGAGATGATCGATTGGATTTTGGTGTTACTCTTATTAATTAAAATCATAGCACACGATTATTAATATTGTTTCTTGCTATCTATATACATGGCTTACAATGCCTGTATAACCTTGTTAATTGGTAACAAACTAGCAATGCAAAAAAATCATTAATGTTAGCTACTTCGCCCTTATGTACATACAGCTTTATAATTTCTTGGTAGAAAAAGCAAATTTTAGAATTTGAACTTTCAAAATCAAAGTCTGTCCTTATTGAGTTGAGGGATGAGGACCCCACACACACACACACACACACATATATATATGTTGCGCACTGTGGCTCACATGTCTAGGATCAAGGACCCAGAAAATGTTGGGGTACGTCTTGGCTAATAGCCTAAAACATCTATCAAAAGATTTTCTTTTGAGTACTCATTTACTTGAAGAAGAAGAACACAATTAATGGTGGGAAAAGAAAAAAGAAAAAAAATCTAATTTTTGACGGTGGTCGATTTCCAAGAGAATTTGAAGAAATTAGAGTCCCAAAAGATAAAGAGTAATGAAAGATGCGAAGGCAGAATGCAATGATTACAAGAATACGATGGGAGCCACTTGATCATCTTCTTTTTTTACCAATCAGAGTCTTAATTTTTTTTTTACTTGGGAGATTGGGCCCCACCTCCGGCCACCACTGTCTTTACGGGATTGAATGATAAAGAGCACCGCACGTGGAGTCTGAATCAAGGAACTGTCCAACCATAGGAGAAGGACACTCAATTTATATTTGTAAACAAAAATGAGAAAATGAGAAAATTACGAAGACACCCTCTTCCATATGAAAGCAATAATTTGATGATAAAAAAAAGGAAAAAGAAAACCCCATATAATTCCCACTCATTATTTTTGTTGCTTAAAGCTTGCCCTCTTCCCTTGACCCTTATCCTTTTCCTTTCTCTCTCACACAAAAGAGAAAAACAAGTGAGCTGCTGAGCTGCCAGCTTAGCTTCCCCATCTGAGAGAAATTCCATGCTCCACAAGAGAGAGACTGAGAGACCCACTAGGCCACCACTAAGTGATAGAATTTAGGGTCAGCCACAGTTGTACTAGGAGAGACAGCAAAAAGAAAAAATATTAAAAAATATTCAAAAAAAAAAATAGTGAGTGAGTCCCGATATGATCATGGAAGCTGAAAATGGGATCCGCAGGCCTAATTTCCCATTACAATTTCTAGACAAAAAGGAAGAAGAAGCATGCTCCAGTTCCGGTTACTCCTCTCTTGCCATAACCGGTGTCGGCGGTGAGCCCAGTCCCAACCGGCCCATTCCAGAACCACCCAAGAAGCCCCCTCCCAAGAGGACCTCAACCAAAGACAGGCACACCAAGGTCGACGGCCGTGGCCGCCGGATCCGCATGCCCGCCACTTGCGCCGCTAGGGTTTTCCAGCTCACTAGAGAATTAGGGCACAAGTCCGACGGTGAGACCATTGAGTGGCTTCTCCAGCAGGCCGAGCCCGCCGTGATCGCCGCCACCGGCACCGGCACCATTCCCGCCAACTTCACTTCCCTCAACATCTCGTTGAGGAGCTCTGGGTCCACCATGTCGGCGCCTTCACACTTGATGAGGGCCGGTTACTACAACCCCCAGCTTAGCTTCGCTGCTGCTGCAGCCGCCGCCTCACAGTTTAGGACCAGGCCTGAGTGGGAGGGGATTACTTCCATAATGGGGAGTTCTTCTTCATCTTCTTCTCCTAATTCTTCAGCTTCTCCTTCCTCGTCGTCCGCGTCTATGTTATTGAATTTCAATTCTGGTTATAATGTGAATAATGCCATGTTGAACGCCAAGCAAGAGTTGCGTGATCAGGCTGCTGCTGCTGCTGCTGCTGCTGCTATGAATATTGATGACGTGGCCGACGGTGAGGGCGGTGTGGGAAGAAAGCGAAGAGCGGAGCAAGATTTGTTACCAATGTCATCATCATCATCACAAAGTCAATATCAACAGTTAGGGAACTACATGTTGCAATCTAGTACGGGTCCGATTGTTCCGGCGAGTCAGAGTACAATTCCGGCCACATTTTGGATGTTGCAGGCAAACCCTAGTAATCAAGGGATGATGATGAGTAGTGGTGGTGGTGGTGGTGGTCATGACCCCATGTGGACAATTAATCCCACTAATGTTGGTAACAGCAATATGTATGGTAGGGGGTCAATGTCTAGTAATACTGCTCATGGTGGCCTTCATTTTATGAATTTTGCTCCTCCTCCAATGGCGGCCATCTTGCCTGCCCAACAATTGGGTACAGGAGTTAGTACTGGTGGTGGTGGTGACCGCGGAGGCTCAATTGCCGACACCCACTTGGGCATGCTGGCGGCACTCAATGCGTACCGGCCGATCCTTAGTGGCGTTCCCATGGAGTCTCCGGGGAATGGGTCCCATCAACAACACCATAGGGCAGACCAGGAACATGATCATTCAAATGCTAGTCACCATTCCTAGGTCAACTACAAGAGTATGGCTTGATTTTTTTCTCTTTTTTTTTTTGGGGGGGTTTTTTAAATCCTACTTAATTTCTATGTGCATATATATGTTGATGATTTGCAACGGATTATAAGGAGCAAGTTTGATTGCTTTGAATTCGAGTTTAATGTTCGATCTGCACTAGTGAGAAAATTCTAGGGTTTGAGAGGAAAATTGATTTTAATTAACAACGCGTGTTGGCTTGTTTGCTTTTACTATAGCTAATTAGCTATTAGCTAGCTAGGTAGGGTGTTTCATGTGGGTTTGACTGAACAATTAATGAGTAGTACTACTTGATGGTTTTTAATTGCTAGCTAATACATTACATGCATGCAATCTATATTTACTTAATTAATTTCACTGCAGTAGAGGAAGCATATATGTTTGCATCAACAGATTAATTAAATGGTAATTATTAATAACATTTCTCTCTTTCTAGGTGATCTCTCGATCTTTTCATTATCTCAGTGTGGTTGATCGAGAAACCTCCACTATAAACTTGTGGACATGACAGATCGAGTCACTGAAATTAATATTGCACGTACAGTACTTTAATTGATAAGAAAAATTAAATTGAAAACTAAAATTGTTCCATTTTGAAATATTTGTGATTGGTTTTTTAACTTTTATCGGATGTCGAACTCGATCCCATGAATATATCATATATGTGATATATATACTGGTAGTATTCTACTGGTGAGGCCGCTGCAGCGCAGTTGTACGTGATGATGATCAGTTACCCACTGGGCACTAATATATATACACAGAATCAAGATATTGGAGGAGCCCACGCATGCATGATGCATCTACGCATATTAAGTAAAATCAGCCTTTAAGGTGGCATCTCAGTGGCTCAGGTGGTGCATGATCTGACCCAATATTTGTATTTTAAAGGCCAGTCTGCAGTCACTGACTGCATGCATTCCTGCTCATCTTTCTATACACCTTAATTCCTGGCTTGCTTGCTACCACGGAGACTCTCTCCAGATTCAAGTGCCTACTGCACATACGTACATGCATCGATCATACGCATTTCTTATACCACATATGTGCACCATTCATTACTCAACTATAGGACACTTTGATATTCCTGCACTTCTTGTTGCTCATAATTTGTCCCACCTCTGTGTACATACATATATGTGTGTGTGTGTGTGTTCCTAGCACTTAATTAACAGGCAACATATATATGCATTTAGGGATATCGATTGATATTGGAACGTCTTGCTACTAGCTACTTACTAGTGATCATCATTTAAGAATATACTTAGGACATTGCCTGCTTAATTTGCTTATTCGTGCGTGTTATGGCCAATGAATATTGTTTGATTATATATTCTTCCAGCATCAATATTTATAATTAAATGTCTGGATATTAGTACGTTGTTGCAACTTGCAATTTTAAGCTTATTTTAATCAATGTTTTATGTTGACGTACTGAGATATACATACTCCTCCGTTATATTTGTAAAATATATAACAGGCTCCTTCAACGATGGAATTTCACATTTAAGTTTATTTGTGAGATGGGGCGAATAGGCACACTTTATATAGTTTTTCAATAATCTGAACCATCTATTTTTTAAGCCTCTATAAATCATTCTTGTAAAAATTTAGTCAAATTGAAAATTATTTACTCATCTAACTTTGATCAAACAAATAGACGGTTTTATGAAAAATATTTAGTTTGTTAATTTTTTTGATCAAAATTAGATAAACAAATGATTTTCGATTTGATTAATTTTTTGCAAGAATGACTATAAATAAAGACCTAAAAAATAGATGGTTCAGATCGTTGAAATACTATATAGAGTATGTTCTATGAGAGATGTCACAAATAAAATTATTTATGAAATCTCATATTAGAAAGATTATGTAGGTAAAAAATAATATGCAAATATAGATAGTCATTTTATTGAGGTATATATATATACTTCATTTTAGGCATAATTAATTATGAATTGTAAGACTTGCTCTGCATTGAAGTTCGGGAGCCATCTATTTTCTAGCAAGTAACTATATCGAATATCAATCGATCTAACCCAATGTCTTGGTCAAAAGCAATTATAACCATAATTTAATTGCCTATGAGAGGTTATGATCACTTATGTCATCATCCCTTTACAGTTGGCATTCATGTTCGTTTCATTTTTCGATCTCCTACTTCGTCTGTTGTGTGGGTCGTACGTGGCAGATCGATCAAGTAGCCAACTAATTGCTAAGGTTTAGTTGGTTGGGTTCTATATATCTACCATACATGCACGTACATTAACTGCTGTGGTTAATGAGAATATATATATATGTAGCATTAGCTAGTCATGGTGCAGATATGAGACTTGATCATAGTCTATAGACTATATTCTATATGTAGCAATAATTAATTTGTTTGATACTTGAATATATTGAATTTTATGGTATATTCAGTATATTTTGAATTTGAATGAATGGTAAGACCGTAAAGAGTGAGGACTTTCCATATGTAATCTCCATACGGATCGACCATACAGCATTGGTAGGTAAGACGACATTAATTGCATGCCCCTATATTATTGGCATATGGGTAATGTACGTTTTGGACACATCAACAGTCACACGTTCTTTTTCTTGTATGCCTAGTTGTATATAGCTAGCTAGGCTGCTGAGAAATCCGTAAAATTGCTCATTATTGGATTTGGACTGACCATCCATTCAGATGCTAGCTTCACTATGAATGTATAAAGGGTTTTCTTTTTTAATTTTTAAATATGAATCTTAGATCTCTCCTAATATATAGAAGATAAATACGGTCTAAACTAACAGTTAGTTAATTATAGGTAGAAGATTCGTTTAAGTACTAAAATATGCATATGAAAGCGTTGATATTAATCATTAATATTAGAATTCGTACGTGACAACATGCACATTACTAAAATTGCAACGCTAAGGCCAGCCATAATAGAAAGAATTAATGCGGTAACACGTCTTTCGATCCCTATTAATTTTTGGTGTTTAATTTCCTCTTTTTTATCTAGCTGGGCTCAAGTTGGACAAAAAGAAAATGTTGGGCTCAAGTTCAACTCAAGCACTACTAAAATCTCAATCCAATTTATCCACCCACACCATTCACGCTTTAGTGCTTTACCAAAACCACTCTTGTAATTTCCTTGTGAAAGAAAAGAAATCGGTGCCTCTTTTCTTGTGTACGATTTGATTGATGCCCGCAAAATCAGCTTCTCCTTTATCTTAACTTTTTGACATTAATTTATCTTTCTTGTTAGCTTTACATCAACTTTTTGAAATCCTCTCTGGCTCTCTCAATCTTTTTAAGACCCAGATGACTTAACCAGAAGCTATAACTCAACAAACACGGCAATAATATTACTATGGCAAGAGATACGGGTTCTAGGAATTTTCTCCTAGTTGTGGCCAACAACTTTGATGTCCTTGCTTTGTACGTCTCTCTCTAGCTAAATTCTAAAACTAATACAATTCATATACATACATGCATGTTACATTACAACACTGACAGATTTTGGCATCAATTAATGTGCTTAATTGTTTTGGTCTTAGTTTCTAAGTTATCTTCTTTGTTTCCCATATCTGCAGGCCTCTAGTCACTCTCGTTTACCCCCTGTAAGTATATATTGTGCCTTTTTCTTCAACACTAAATCAGATGATTCAGTTGTAATGTACGTGTGGACATGCTCGTAGTCACCTATATATATATGTACTCTTCAGTAATTAAGTTGAAATTTGAAGTTATATATATTACATGGTTCTCATTGCCTTTTCACAGATATGCTTCGATCAAGGCAATAGAGACCAAGTCACGTACTGATGATCAACAATGGCTTACCTATTGGGTTCTGTATTCTTTGATAACACTCTTCGAGCTCACATTTGCCAAAGTCCTTGAATGGTAATTGCTGCTTTTGTCTTGGTTACTGCTTACTATGCTTTATTACTATATTTTGTTGTAACAATTGGTGAGAATTTTGAACCTTTATAGTTTATACTCTTAGTTCTCTGAACAGCATTTTGAACCTTGGTGTGTGCAGCTTCCCCATTTGGGCTTATGCCAAGTTGATTATTACATGTTGGTTGGTGCTGCCACATTTCAATGGGGCAGCATATGTGTATCAGCGCTTTATAAGACCATACTATATGAACCCACAGACTGCTCATCAGATCTGGTATATCCCAAGAAAGAAGAACATCTTCAGCAAACCGGATGATGTTTTAACTGCTGCTGAAAAGTACATGGAAGAGCATGGGACAGAAGCATTTGAAAGGCTTATAACCAAGGTATATTAATTAGTTGTCTTCTGTTTTTCTTGTATCTATATAATGGTAATATATATGCTACCAGGCTAGCTTACAATCTATTAATCCTTTTGTATGCGTTTGGTGCCAATATGTAATGTGATGTGATGTGAGGTTAATTATAATATTTGTGTTTCTAATTTGCAGGCTGATAGAGAATCAAGAGCCAGAAGGAGCAACAATTACATGATCTTTGATGATGATTATATGTACTGATCGATGATCATTCGCAGTCTCCATGTCTTGCTTGGTTAATAGTTATGGACTTATCGTTATGCTGTCCTCCCCTCAACCCATTTTGCTTGCTTAAAATCATGGAATGAAATTGAGTGTTAACTTGGCTTTGCTTGACTGCTGCTTCCATTTTCAAACACACTTTACATGTTGATCAACGTGTGCAGAGCAGCTGAAACTCATTTAAGAAATAATATATATAAAATCAACTTAATCATAATTCCGAATAATCGATCCAGAACTGGCAACCCCAGTACAATATAAACAAGATCAATCAACCACTAAAAATTTCTTGAATTCTTCACTGCATGTGGCAAAAACCATCTCTCTCTCTCTAAAAAATGATTTTATTTCAAGTCTCTACCCCCAACAAGGACATGTCATTTTCATGACATATCCTTCTTTGAAGATTCAACAAGCATTGTTTGTGGTCATATAAAATGGGATAACATAGAAAAAAAAAAATTTATTCAAAAGTGCTCGACAGCTTTTGAAAATATTGAAACCTTGATCACGGATTCATAACTTTAATGACAACTTTTGCTTTCCTATTAAGTACGATTTAGTATATATATTTTAAAAATTTATAGATTTTGTATGAGTTAAGGGAATATTAAAAGCTTGTTAGGTCCTAATTATTTTTTCCAACTACGATATATATATATATATATTTTTTGACAGGACTAAATTAAGACATTTAACATTATAGAAATAAATACTACTAGACTATAGCTTATTGATGTCATACACTAATCATCAAATGATTAAAAACATTGGTTGTTGATTTTTTTTTTCAAAATAATTGTTTTTTAAGAACCTTAGGAGACATAAGGAAAGCGATTACTTTTTTTTTTCTCTAATGACCAACTAAGAAATTCGAAATGGCGCCAAAACGAAATGCTTATTCTTTTTTCTTTATCTGGGACGAAATGCTTATTCCTAATGAAATAAATAAATTGGGATTAAAAAATAAAAAATAAAGACATTAATACTGGCACCAACCTCCAAATAAAGAGAAGACAAAAGCAAAGCATCCCCATCCCGGGAGATTTCAGTTGGTGACGTGGCACATAATTGATTCGGTAATCAGGAAGGAGAGACAAAACGAACAGTTAAACTCGAATGAAAGAAAGAAAGAAAGAAAGAGAGAGAGAGAGGGGCGCACGTTAACAAACAACAACCCCCAAACCTCTGGGAATCACATTGACGACGACCTCACCCTCACCGACATTGTCAAGCGCTTACTTCTCTGGTTTTTTTTTCCCCTTTTTTTTCTCTCTTTCTCGCTCTCTCTCTCTCTCTCTTTTCTGAGAACTGAACGACGTCGGATTTTTGGGAAATGGCCAACATTCGGCGGATTTCTGCAACTTTCTCGCAATGTAGGTAAACTCAACCTTCGTTGCCCCAATCTCTGCTTGTTGAGGTTTAGACTGCTTGTTTGGTGTCCAAAAATTCGAAAATCCAAGAGTTCCGGAGGAATTCGGCCGTGCATTTGAATTCTAGGGTTTCTTTGATTTCTGAGGAAGTGGTTTGAGCTGTTTCAGAGCTGAGTCTTGATCAGTGGAGCCTCCGTGTATGGCCTTTGGGGGTTTGGTTTTATGGCATTGTGAAATTCTAAGGCCTTGGGGTTGAGTTTCTTGAGCTGCAAGATTGTTCATTTGCGGTTATAATGGGGTTAGAGATGAAGCAAATCAATTCTTTTTAGGCTCAGAAGCAGAGTAATTTTGTTTTTTATTTATTGTTGGTTGGATGGGGAGAAGTTGGGAATTGGGTTATGGTATTGAAACTATTAGACGGTGTTGTTCAAATGGGCTTTGGGTCTTGTACTTCTGGGAAAAACCTGATATTGCAACTTGAATGGCTAGTCCTCATAGAAGCGTTCCCGCTGATAGGGATATTGACCAGGTACAACATTTATGTATTTCTCATGAAATTAGCAATTATTGTGACTGCTGGGTTCTGTAAGTAGAGCATTCTGTTCACTTGAGATTTCATCTGATTGCATGACGTATGCTATATATTGCTATATGCATGATGTATGTGTCTGAAGTGATGTATGTAGACATTCAAGTGAATGATGACGAATATTTAGGCCTAAATAATGTACTGAACCATGCAGCATTAAGCTTCCTTAGTGCACTTTTTATGCTCTTGTATTATTAGCTCATTGTGGACGCTTATCTTTCTTCATTCTACTTCCAGGCCATAACAGCGCTCAAGAAAGGTGCAACTTTGTTAAAATATGGGCGCAGAGGGAAGCCAAAATTCTGCCCGTTCCGGCTTTCTAATGTAAGTTGCCTTTGACATATTGGGCTTCTTTCATTTCTGTTCTGTTGAGTCAGATCGTTTTGGTTTTTTTTCAGGACGAGTCTCTATTGATATGGTACTCTGGAAAAGAAGAAAAGTCGCTTAAACTTAGTCATGTTTCAACAATTATTCCTGGCCAGCGTACTGTAAGTTTCCATTTTCATTCTCTTTAGTCAGAAAATTTCCACTCACAGTCAGAGCTGAACTGTATTATCCCAAACCTTCAAAATGTTCTTAAATTCTTATTCCTGATTTTGTAAGAAGCTTATTTTTCAGATGCGTTCTTTGTAGGTTTTACTAATTATCTAGCTCCTACTTTTCTTTCATTGTTGTGTCCTTAATTACCAAAAATATTTGGTAAATACAACTGTGGCTTTTTCTTCCAGGCCATATTTCAGCGGTACCCACGGCCTGAAAAGGAGTATCAGTCATTTTCACTCCTATGCAATGATAGGTCCTTGGACCTGGTGAGTATACTTTCTAGATATATTTGACACAGAAAACACCTATGACAGTCAGTATATCAAGGTTCATTTTGCAATTCCATGTTATGTACTAGGCAGAGTAAAAACTGAGAACCTTATGCTCAAAAGAGAAAAAGGAAAACCTGAGAAATCATATCTGTTAGTATCATGGTTTAATACATTACTACCCTTTTGGACAGATATGTAAAGACAAGGATGAAGCTGAAGTTTGGTTTGTTGGTCTTAAAGCATTAATCACTCGTGGTAACTACCGGAACTGGAGAGGCGAGTTAAGAAGTGATGGCGCATCAGATAGTCCCCATGCTCGTACTCGAAGAGTTTCTCCATCATTTGTGCCATTTATCTGTGTCAGTGACTCATTTTTATTTTTATTTTTATCCTCTTCTTTCCTTTTCCTAAAAAAAAAAAAAAAAAAAGGATCTGGTAATGTATTAAGCATTTACAGTTTATATCTTGGTATTTTTACAAATACTACAGGATTCAGGAGATACAGAGGGAGTTCCCTTGGAGAATATACCACACAGTAGATTAGGAAGAGCATTCGCTGACATAATATCATATACTGCAGCCACCAAGAGTGTCACGGCTGAATCAGTTTCTAATTCCTCATTATCACCAGCATCTGTAGAGAACTCAAATGGTCGAAGTTCTGCATCTGAAGCATTTCGAGTTAGTTTATCTAGTGCTGTAAGCTCGTCAAGTCAAGGTTCTTGTCATGAAGATTTTGATGCTTTAGGAGATGTTTTCATTTGGGGTGAAGGTATTGGAGGTGGAGCACTAGGAGGTGGTGTGTATAGAGTAGGGAGTTCATTTTGTTCTCAACTGGATGCTCTTCTGCCTAAGGAATTGGAATCGACAGTGGTTGTAGATGTTCACGGAATTTCTTGTGGTTCCAGACATGCTGTGCTGGTCACCAAGCAAGGGGAAATCTTCAGTTGGGGAGAGGAGTCAGGAGGCAGGCTTGGTCATGGTGTAGAAGCAGATGTTTCCCACCCAAAGCTCATTGATACTCTTAGTGGCATGAATGTTGAATTAGTGGCATGCGGGGAATATCACACTTGTGCTGTTACACTTTCTGGAGATCTCTATACATGGGGTGATGGTACTCATAATATTGGTCTGCTTGGGCATGGAAGTGAAGTTAGTCACTGGATTCCCAAAAAGGTACGTGGCCACTTGGAAGGTATACATGTATCCTATATCTCTTGTGGACCCTGGCATACAGCTGCTGTGACATCAGCTGGTCAGTTATTTACCTTCGGGGATGGCTCTTTCGGTGCCTTAGGCCATGGGGATCATAGTAGCACAAGTACTCCACGTGAGGTGGAAACCTTGAGAGGGCTAAGAACAACAAGGGTTTCTTGCGGTGTTTGGCACACTGCTGCTGTTGTTGAAGTAATGAATGAACCATCTTCTGAGACTTCTTGTAACTCTTCATCTGGAAAGCTGTACACCTGGGGGGATGGAGATAAAGGCCAACTTGGACATGGTGCTGGAGAATCTAGACTAATTCCTGAATGCGTAGTTACATTGGTTGATAAAAATATATGTCAAGTAGCCTGTGGCCATAATCTCACAGTTGCCCTTACAACCTCAGGACAAGTTTATACAATGGGAAGTGCTGCTTATGGACAGCTTGGAAGTCCTTTAGCTGATGGAAAAGCTCCCACGCTGGTTGAGGGTAAAATTGCAGATAGTTTTGTTGAAGAAATTGCCAGTGGTTCTTATCACGTTGCAGTTTTAACTTCCAAGACAGAGGTTTATACTTGGGGAAGGGGTTCAAATGGGCAATTAGGCCATGGAGACAATGATCATAGAGATACCCCTACCCTCGTTGATTCTATAAAGGATAAGCAAGTGAAGAGTGTAGTATGTGGTCCAAACCTTACAGCCGTTATTTGTGTCCATAAATGGGTATCTAGTGCTGACCATTCTGTTTGCTCTGGTTGTCATAATCCCTTTGGTTTCAGAAGAAAACGTCATAATTGTTACAATTGTGGGCAAGTCTTCTGCAAAGTATGCAGCAGCAAGAAATCTCTGAAAGCCGCCTTGGCTCCAAATACGAACAAGACATTTCGGGTGTGTGATGACTGTTATACAAAACTAAAGAAGGCCGCAGAAGTTAGCTCCGCTGAGCGAAGTTCTATTATTAGAAGTGGAAATGTAAGTCATAAATCCAATGAGGTGGCAGATAAAGAGAGTCTGATCCCTATATTACGGGCAACACTCTCCAGACTCTCATCTTTTGGCGCAGCCAATCAAGTTGAAAACAGGCATCCTAGGAATGACAAAAAACCAGAAGTGCGAGGTAGCCGTGTCTTTCCCATGATAAACGGACAATTGCAGTTAGGGGGATTTAATTTGTCAAAAGCATCAACGTCTCTTAATGAAGATTCACAAAAAGTTATATCAGCTTCTGTTCCTGCTTCTAGAAAGGCTTCTCAGTTTGCATCTCCTGTTTCAGGAAAGTCAAGCCCTCCTCGGTCTTCTGAAGAAATTTTTGAGGATCCAAAGCATCTAAATGGAAGTTTGAGCCAAGAAATCATAAGTTTGAGGTCACAGGTAAGCTTCTTTACAGTGCTTTAGTGACTATAATCTTATATTTTAATGACATCCTTGCATACAGCTAAATCATTATCAAAATGTACAATATCAGTAGTAGCAGCATAATTATCCTTTTCTAAATTCTATATGTTCTGAAAAATCAATTTTCCACATATTTTTTTTTATCTAGTCTGTATTCTTGACTTCATGCCTCTCTTTTTGGAGAATGCCTTCTTCTTTTTTTCGTCTGCAGAGTATCAGTGCAGTAGGTTGGAGGTATAGAAGTAGACAATCATTGATCTCCAAAGATTTCGGAGAGTACATAAAATTAAACATCATGGGTATCATATTTCTAGAAATTTATTGAAAAACCACACATATCCAAATGCTCTGACTTTTTTAAAACTATGTCCAGGTCCAATTCTTGCTTCCTCTATAAACTCAGAAGTGACTCTGTGGACTGCAAAATTCTCAAGTTTCATGACACAGTTTAACATTGTTTCAAGCTCTTAATTCATCCTAGGTGGTTCTTTTTTGGAGGTCAAGATATTATACTGGATTAAGACCAGAGTAACTTTTTTTATGCAAAATATTTTTGAGAGGGAATGTGCATATTAACAGAAAAAATACACTTGGACACTAAAAAATTATGACTATTCTCTGACTAGCCTGAAGAACCTTCTTGTGGTGACTTCAAGAGCGTGAACCTTTAAATTTCTGTAACTACAAAAGGAAGAGGAGTGAGCCTGGATAATTATGAACTAAGGCATTGGGTTTAAATTTACATCAATAGGAAAATTAGGGGCTTTCTCTTTTTCTTTTTAATTGAACTACAAAGTGACATTTTTTGTTTTGTTTTGGTCACTGAACTACAAAGTGACTTTAAATGGTTAAATTTCCTTCTACTTTAAAATTTGTTGAAGTGATGTACAGTTGTACACTAAGCTAGAAATGATTCAAAAAATTGTGCAGGTAGAAGACCTTACTTGCAAATCCCAACATCTTGAAGCTGAACTTGTAAGAACATCAAATCAATTGAAGGAGGTCTCTGCAATAGCTGCAGATGAAGCTGAAAAATGCAAATCTGCAAAGGAAGTTATTAAGTCTCTAACTGCTCAGGTTGCAAATCTTCTGTGTTCAATATTTTGTTTTTCTAATGTGTCTTTAGCACAAGAAATGAGGTTTATATACTCAATTAATGGATTTTAAAAAATTGTCCTCCACGTGAATAAATATACAAGCCTTAGATCATTCAATTTACTAGTTATTTTCTGATGGTGTGGATGGTTTTAAACAGTTGAAGGAGATGACTGAAATAGTGCCAGAAGGACATATTGCCAGCTGCAATGCAGGTTCTATTGCACATGCCATCAATTTTGTAAACCAGCTATCCAAAGAGAGCCCTCTGACAAACATAACTTCTCCTGAAATTGAGTCCAAGGGCAGTTCAATGGATCGAATCTTAGCTAATGGAAATAAATCACAAACTGGAAAGGCAGAGCGGGTGATACAAGATGAACCTGGTGTGTATTTAACTATATGCTCCTTGCCAGGCGGTGGTAATGAACTCAGACGTGTTCGCTTCAGGTATCTCTTCCCCAACCCCTTAATAAAGTATGATAAATACAACCAAGTAATATCTAAGGCCAAGGCTTAGGCAGCAAAACTTTCACAATTTTCTTGGGCCTGCCAATTGTTTTTATTCTGGTGTCAACTTGAACCGGTCTACACATTCTGTTGTTATCACATTTGAACCCATGAGGAATCTCCATCATATTTCTTTGTACCTGTAACTGGTTCTTTAACCTACCATTTCTAAACCATTTATATCTATTTTATTTTCTCTGGTCTTCTTGTCATCCATCTCGACATCCTAGATTCGTCTAAGCACGCATACCTTTCTGATTCCAGAATATTTGTAAGAAACTTATAAGAATTATATGTCAACTGACGAAAATGGTTATAATATTATGGTGTATATTGAATATTGATGATATGCATTTGAATACCCTGTTGGTAAGTGTCTGGACCAATCTTGTTTGCTGAAAATTCAATTGTTGTTCCACAGTCGGAGACATTTCAATGAAGAACAAGCAGAGAGATGGTGGGCTGAAAATGGAGTCAAGTTATGCGAGCGGCACAATATAGTAAGTGGAGATTAATATGCTGTTAGCTCTCCAGAAGCAGGGCTCATATGAATACTCTTCCTCTCCACTGGAATGTGTAAATTTTTAACCCCTAAATCATTCGGTGGAGTTTGATCAAAGGATCTGGAGTCAAAATTCGCAGGTAGACTGAGATATTAGAATGTCAAAGCTGTAGGAAGGATATATTTTTCACAAATTGGGAAAAAAAATCTATAAGATGAAAGAGACATTTTTGAGGAATAGATACTGCAGTTGGTGTTGAGGTTGGTGTTGAATTTTCCGTCTGTGTTTTTTTTTTTTTCCTTTTCTTTTTGGTAAATTGTCCTAATACTAATTAACAAAAATCATGTTTTTGAACTGGATCTCATTTTTCATGTTCTTTTGGAGGCGTTTCTTTTTTGGTGCTCCGACTGTTATTGATGGAAACAAAGTAAAACACACACATGAAGACGATTGATGTACTAACTCGAACTCAAAGTTAGCACATCAAGCGTTGCCTGATATGCGAAAAAAAGAAGAAAATATACCGGGTCACTTGCTGTGACACTGCCAGTCTTTATTTTTGTCAACCCTGACTATAAATCTCAATTGTGCTGCGTCCAGCTTCCTTTATCAGGTTTTCTTCCATTCGAAATTGCCTAAATTTCACTTCTCTCGCCATCTTTTCATCCTCCATTTCCTGCATGCTCGTATGATCCAGAAACCTTCCTGCAATCGCATAAGTACTTGATAGTAGCATTGAATTGGTGGGATGGTCATCCTTTAGACTCACCAACACTCTCTTTACAGATTCCCCAAGAGTAACATATCCATAAACCCTGCAAGCTGAAAGCAATGCACGCCATGCAGTAACATCACCTTTAATGGGCAAGTTTTCAATTAATGCATGTGCTTCCTCCAACAACCCTGCACGACCCAAAAGATCTACCATACAACCGTAGTGTTCAACCTTTGGCACCAACCCATACTTGCAAACCATTATCTCAAACAATCTAACTCCCTCTGTCACCAGCCCTCCATGGCTACAAGCACTTAAGACTGCCAAGAAAGTGACTTCATTAGGTTGGAACCCTTCCTCTTCCATCCTGTAGAATAGCCTTATGGCATTAACTGCCTGCCCATGAACCCCATAACCTGAAATCATGGTTGTCCATGATTTCACATCTTTGCTTTCGATGCTTTCAAATATGTCCAGAGCCTTCTCTAAAAACCCACATTTAGCATACATATCAACCAGAGCTGTTCCAAGAACCACATCCAAAACCAATCCCTCCTCTTCCACATAATCGTTAATGGAACTCCCTACACTTACAGACCCAGAGGCAGCACAAGCCGAAAGCAATCCTGCCAGTGTCGATGAATTGGGTCTCATTCTTTCAAGTTTCATCAGCCGTAACAAAACTACTGCTTCTTCTACCAGGCCACATTTTGCATACTTGTCTACCAAACAATTCCATAAAACAACATCCTTCACAGCAACCCCATCAAAAATTCGACGTCCTAAACCTATTTTTCCATTCTTTGCATACATGTCAATCAAAGCAGTAATCACATGCAAGTCCGAGCAAAAGCCAATCTTGATGCAGTACCCATGAAGAGACTCTCCTCCAAGGCAACTTCCTAAATCACCAATAGCAGACGAAAGGTTCAAAACGGTAGCTACACTAGCTTCAATACCACTACTACACATTTGCTTAAACAAATCTATCATCACATGAGGCTGAGATGCATGAAGATAACCACCCATCAAAGTATTCCATGAAATCAGATCATTTCCTTGAGGAAACTCATCAAACAACTTATGGGCATCCTCAATTTTCCCAGAAATAGAGTAAAACCGCAAAAGGGTATTCTTTACATTGACAAACAGTCCATGCCCAGACTTCAAAACAATCCCATGAATCCCTTGGCCGGTCCCAATGGCCAATTCACGCGCACAAGCTTTGAGCGTCGTGATGAAAGAGAACTGGTCTAGCATGATATTCTGAGCCCTCAAATTATTGAAAATAAGAAAGGCTTGTTTTGGTTCATCGCTAATGGAATAGGCTCTGAGCATGGTATTGAACATGAAGAGATTTGGGTTCTGTACACGGTTGAAAATGGAGGCCGCATATTCAGTGTCTCGGATGGAGGAGGCTAGAAGCTTGCTCAAGGTGAAAGAGTCATGGTCAAGACCGGTCTTGACCATAGAGCCATGTATTTGAGAGATTTGTGAGATTTTTTTGCAGGATTCTAATAGAGAAATGAGCTTCAGATCTTTTGAGAACACAGAGTGGTGTGTGGGACAAATCTTGAGCTTTTGCCCCAGACGTGAGTTGGCTAATAATGTCATCAGCCATGCGGCACACAGCAGCAGCGTTTCAATTGTTTCGAGTCGAGGCAGAGCAACCACCTCCGAACTCTCCTGCTCGTTGCTGTTTGCCAATCTTCTCTTTAGATTTCACAGACCATGCTAAACAGGACGATTCTTTTCGAGCCCACTCAGTTGTTACTTGTTACACTATCTTTTTGGTGAATTTATTAAGACTAATTAATGATCAATAAATGGCTAAAGTTCAGTACAATCAAATTATATATATACCATCTTAACTGATCATCTTGTAAATTATCTCCCTTATAAATTGAATTTCACTTTGTGAACCTTCTTTCTCATAGAAATCAAATTTACTTGTGTATGTCTCATATGGTGATCGGTTGAAATAGTCCCAATAACATTACTTGAGTTAGACTCAATTCCCCCGTAACATAATCATACGGTTTCATATTCTGAATCCCACAACTTCATTAGATGTCAACTCTTCGAGGTTATCTCGGTAATTGCATAGTAAGTGAATACGTATATACACATTCAGGACAGTAGAATTCTCAGAATTATTACTTTATCTATTAGAAAGTTTCATAAATATTGAGGAAAAAATGACCTTATGAATCACACCACATGTTCCTCACATAAGTTCTTTTTAGCAAATGAATAAACAAGGTTATCATGAACACCACCTCTGTTGCTGTAGATGGCTTCTGTTTTCTTCCTAGTACAAAATAATGGCGCAGGAGTAATATGAGAGAGGGAGAAGACAAAAACCCTTACTTGGTTGAAGGCCTTATATCATAATACTCAAAACTGAAAAATAGAACTACAGATGCCATTCAAAAGTTGGAACTGAAGGTTTAAAGGAAATATGTACACATTCTTTCAAATACATTAATTGCACTTTCAGTTACCTACTGGATGGTACTATCATACATTGAGAAAGCCAGAGCTCCAAACTTGCAGCAAGTGATACAGTAGCAATGAATATTTTCAACGCTGATAACTCAAAACAAAAGAAGGCCATTACCCAATATCTGAAATCTCTAGGCACAAAGGGAATATAGGAAAGTAGTCCAAAACCAAACTACCTTTCCTTAAAGGGGGAAAGACTGTTGCTGCTAATTGGAGTCTTCTCCTCCTTATAGGGTTGGGTTGATGCATCAGATAGACTAGGTAACCGATTAACAGAACCCTTCCCTTTCCTAGCATTTGGCCCCAGCTCCTCTATCATGTATTTCCACCCATCAATTGGTCTCCTCCGGCTGAATATGTGAGTCTTGATAAAACTAGCAATCTGCATGCCAATGCGAGCATATAACCAACGGTAAGACAGAGGACAATAAAAAGAAGATGAAGTTGGTAATAAGATTGAGATGTAAATAATAAAAGAACAAATCAAAATTTTATATATAACTACGGGTTTGGTGCCTACATTAAAACTACAGACCTGCATGAAACCAATTTGTCTAAGATTTGAAATAGATTTTATACAATCAATGTGAAATTGGGGGTTACTGCTATGGATTGCGGCCTTCATTTATATTATGGTTACACGCAGAAAATGCTGTGTAAAATGAATTTACGAGTGAGTGTATTTACAAACCTGAAATTTATTGTATGCAATTCGACGCTCAAATTCTTGCAGAAGAATATCTTCTTCTCTTTGTGTCATCTCCCAAATATTTCCATCTTGAGCCTTGGATGTTGTTTCCCAACCATCAGGTTTGTTTTTGAAATCGGAAGCACTTGGGACCTTTAAGTTTTCCATATCGTTGTTGGCAGAGTCAAAAATGCTGTATTCAAGTAGTAGAAGTACACACCCAACAAGTAAATTGACAAGCAGCCTCCAAAAACTTAATGAAAACAATCAATTTGGACTTTTAACAAATGAAACAACTAGTATGTACATGTACTTTACATGTGCAACATATCAAATTGGACAACAGGGCATTCATATTTCATAACAAATACAACACTACGCAAATGAATACACAAACAGATGGCGTCCATATATTGATATGCGTAAACAAAGAAAAAGATTAAGATAACATACTCGGAGCAGCTATCGAGCAAGCGCTCGATATCATCCCCACCGCCGAAGGAACTAGAATCAGCCAATTTAGCCTCCTCTTGCTTCTCAATCTCCTTCATCCAAAGCCCAGCATGAATCCTCTGCTTCTTCATCCTATAGTCCTTCTTCATAGTCTCCAAGCTATAAAGCGACGATGACCCATTTTCACTCTGCTGCTGCTGCTGCTTTTCCTCTGTCGGTTTGCGTCTCTCGTTCCAATTCTCATTCATGTCCTCCACGAACGCCTTGGTCTCGGGGTCGGCGTCGGAAGAAAGCACTATGCTGGACTCTGAGGACGGGAAGTTCACGTCGGTCTCCCATGGAGCTCTGGTCTCTGCGGAGAGGTCAGGTGGGAGCCACGCGGTCTCCCACGCGTCGTTCCAGTCGTCCTCGCCTTTCTTTGAGTTGGGGTTGGAAGTGGTTGAGAAGGGTTTGCGATTGGTGCTGGAAATGAAATGGGGTTTGGTTATTGTGGACGAGAGTCTCTGGAATTGAGTCTTTGTTGCTATCTGCTTAAGGGTTTGCATAGCTTTTGGAAGTCAGTGAACATCAAAGAAATCCCAAGAAAAATGGAAGCTTAAACCCTATTCTAACAGAGACTGAGAGACAGAGGAAGACGACGGCGAACGGGAACGAAAGCCCAATTTGGTTGAGTGGGCTCTAAAATTGAAAACTGGGCCATGCTATAAGCCCATCAGGTTTTATAAAGCCAGTCTGGGCTCCAAGTCCAACTTACAATACAGGCTATAAAGCTTCTTCAACTCCTAACGTTTCCAATTACAGTAAGGCCTCCATCCCAAGACGAAGGGCAGCAGCACCGGACTTGGATATATGGAAAAATTTCATCCATAATCGTACGCTAATATGTATTTATGTTAATGTGATATTATTAATTCACATGAATTATAATACGTCTATAAATTTTAATGATACTGTTAATAAATTTGTAACTTCATGTAGTATTACTATGGCATAAAAAGAATTCTCAGCTATCAGACAAATTTGAGAATTTACTTGGTATGCTAATATTTATTAATTTTCATTTTTACTTGTTTTCTTTAAATAATTGATGTCTTCTGGACCCCAAAAATGGAATAGCTTACGCAAGTAGCAAGCATGTTTAGACAAAGCCTGGTGATGAAGAATTATTGTCCATATAAAATTATACATATGTTATTCCTCCTAATATTATTAAGATTTGGGGAGGATTAATTATTGAGTTGTGTTCTGAATTGAAAATATTTAAAAGTAGATCGAGTTGTGTTTGTGAATTGAAGAAAGAAGAATAGACAGGAGAAGGTCCATCCATCGCCATCAAAGTGCAAGTTGCAATAAGCAGGTAAGGCATTGGTGATGAGAAGGAGTGAGTTGTCTTTAATGTTATGTGGACTGTGGGCACCATTTGAAATTATGTAAAAGCTGCTAAAAGACAATTCAAGATGGTGTGCCAGAAAGAAAGGCAAACCAAAATTGACATAAAAAGTAGGTATTTAATTTGAGGAAGCTTCCCACATGATATCCAATTTATTCATTCATTTTAATTAACACCAACTAACAAGTAACAAACAGTCGTACACGTACTTTGGTTCTATCTCTTTCTTTTTCTCTCTCTTTCTCTCCACATTATTTACATTATTATTTTGTGTGATGTGGGAGATTTGGAATCTGCAAAACTTGTTTATTAAATGTTTTGTAGGACATTTCAGATGATATTGATAGCACGCTTCACCCATCATCTATTTTATTTATCATACATTATTGTGCAAACATAATCATACAACCTTTTATTTTAAGACTTTGATGGTAATAAAAATCAAAATGTCACGATTGCTTTGCTCTGTTCGTTGGACAACCTTATTTTGACCGAATCCAACTCAGTGCCTTATACTATTGAGATTTCAGTATGAAAGAGAAGAACAAAACGCAATCATTTTCGGATATTATTTATTTCTTTATGTCTGCCAAGCCAATGAAAAAGTCCACATTGGCCTGTTTGCAACTTTGCATGTATGGTTCCACTTCCAGATTTATTTTAATAACCAATCAATGTAAACAGTAAACCCACTTTTCTGTTTCAAAAACAAAATATCTTCTCGCAAACATAGTTTTTACTTTTAAGGTTATCATGTAAATATTTAAATATTTTTTTAATGAAATATTTAACTCTAATAAATTAAGAGACCGAATTCCTTAGATTCTCTGCTAATCCCTTCTCTGATCCCATACTAACCAATAAAAATTAATGTAAATGCCCCATAACCCGCTAATTAGAGCTACAATATTTCTAAACCCCCACCTTATATTAAACTATCCCAAAACCCCTTAGTTTTCATTTAAACTCTCTCAAAACCCCCCTTTTCAAAGCCAGCCCCCTTTTAATATTTATTATATTCCAATTATATCCTTTTGGGCAGGTTCTACTTTTTTATTTTTATTAATGCAAATATTTATAAACCCCCTAGTTAGAGATTGATTCTCTCATAACCTCCACCCAAAATTAAACTCTCCCAAATTATACACTTTAACATTTACCAAACCTCCTAGTCAACTTATAACCATATAAAGTTGACTTTTTTTTTGAGAATTCCAATTGTACCCTTTTTATTTGTTTTTAATTTTAATAAAATTTTATTTGTATTTTTTTAATTTCAGAAATACCATTTTTTATTTATGTTTTTTATTTTAGTTCATAACTTTAAACTCCTAACCTCCTAAAAAATTTGTTTAAACGTTCACCCATTTAGAAACTCTTTCAAAATTTCATAAAAATTGTAATATCTTTTTTACCCTTCTGACGCGTTCTAAAATGTTCTGACGCGCTTTGATGCTCTCTTTGACGTGTTCTAATGCGCATCCAGTGTAACTGTATTTTCAGTGAAAGTGTAACTGTTTATTTAGTGAAGGTGTAACTGTTTGTTTAATGAAGGTGTAGCTATTTTTTAGTGAATGTGTAACTGTTTTTTTAATTAAAATGTAACTGCTTTTTTAATTTTTTATGGGCCTACAAGTTTTTTTTTCTTTTTAAAAAATTAATAGTATAATTATTTGTAGTTATTTTTAAATGTAATTGTATTTCTAAAATTCAGTTTCAATTTCAGTGTAACTGTTTTTTTAGTCAAGGTGTAACTGTTTGTTCAGTGTAACTGTATTTTAAAAATACAGTTACACTGGGCGCGCGTCAGTCCGTATCAGGCCACGTGTCAGTTTGCGTTAGAGCGCGTCAGCGCGCATCAGAGTGCGTCAGAAGGGCTAAAAAGGTATTATAAGTTTTAGGGGGTTTTGGGAGAGTTCTTAGATGGGTGGGGGCTTAAGAAAAGTTTGTTAGTAGTTAGGGGGTTTAAAAAAATTTACCCTAAAAATTACATTGTTTTTCTGTGTAGGTTTATAATCAGAATTTTTTATTTTTTAATCATCTTTTAAATATTATACATGCAAATAATCAACTCATTCAAAAAATATTTGGTCATATAGTTGTTATTAAATAAACGATTTTAAAAATGAGTTTACGCAATAAAACACATAAATTTAACTAATTAGTATGAAATTAGTACACAAGAGATTAGTAGAGAATCTAAATTCATAAATTACTATGCAAGATCTTATATTAGTCACAATAATAATGACATAAATATCACAAACATGTGAAAGAAACTTGAGAGATAAGAACAGGATTTTGGGAGTTGACACAGCATATTATTGGAGAGCGGGTTAATTAAGTTAGAATCAAAAGGGAAAGTTGGGAAACCATCCACTTCACAAAATTCCAATTAGTATGAGTACAGGTTGAGCTTGACCTGCATACTTTTATCAATGAATTTTCAAAGTTGGAATAATTATGGAAAAGGTTCCTTAATGCAATACATCATTAACTAATCTTATAATTAAAGATAGTTGATTAAATTTTAAAGTTGGGAAAGCTGAAGAATGCTAAATACAGACGCTGCTAGAAGATAATGATTAATGGATTTGCCACGATCTTAAGTCTACTCGATCGGTCTATTTTCTTAAGTGAGCACTAACTAATCAACCTGTCAGCTTCAATCACTAATCCAAAATGAATTGAATATGAATAATTCATGGGAGAAATTCAAATTAAAACTTCTATAACTTCTAGAACTGCCTTAATTTCTATGAAAGCAACAGCACACCACCTTCATTCCACCATAATTTAATTCCTAAGGCAGATATATACCTCCTTGGAGACCACATGTTACTTACAAATGTCTACCTATCCAAACCAAATAATGCACTCAACTGCCAAGTATTACAAGTTTTATTTTGGGGTTCCCAACTATACACGTATGAGGCCAATCAAAGTACTGTCGGTATATTTCTTGAAACAAAAATATTTAGAGTTTGGAATTTAATATTTATAATTTGTTTATAACAAGATAATTATAGTGTTGAAAGTGTGTGAATGTGAATTTATCTCACACAAACAAATTATAGAGTTTTGGGTTTCGCAGACAAATTGGTAGAGTGACTAATTCCTCTTAAGCTAATAGATATTAAATTATTGGCTTATGCAATGAAATTAACTCATGGTATAAATAAAGAGACCAACACTTTTCATACACCAAGTCTGGTAGATCCAGAACACCAAATAGTAAATATCCTCCTTCTTGGTTTTTGCCATACAATGATACAACCACTATTACAACAAGTATGTCTTATAAATATAAGTATTGATATTGAATACATGGCCAAAAAAAAATAAGCAAAGCAAGTAAAGATCAATTCGATTGGCAATTCGTCTATTTTCCAAGTTTATTATGGTACCGTACCATTTACTTTCTAACTATTAATATAAACCGTAAATTTATAATTATTTATTAAAACAGTGTTATTTAACTTTTTAAAATAAAATTAAAAAAATATCTAAAAAATAAAGAATTATAATGCGAAGACGTTCATAATAAATTGCCAGAATGTCGTTGTTCCGAAGCTGCAATTATATTGCGGGCCCCGAGAAGTCATGCAAATTAAATCATGGCATGACTATGACACCTGTCCTTTTCAATATATACATCCATGGCCCATGCACATCACCACCTGGTCCACACCATATATATCATCATATCAAGACTCAACTATTATTATATAGCATCTATATATGCGTTGCCCATGGCAGACAACGCATTGCCTCGTCAGTATCTCACTGTCTGCTGGACCCCACCAATCCTATCGTATCGAGGACGCTCCTCTGCGGTCCCACCCGGTCCCTAAAAAAATTATTTGTCGCACTGTATCTTTACTTTTATCACCCAATGCCCACGGTCCATGTAAAATCGACTTCGGTACTGTTTTATGAAAAATTATTAAATATAATCGATTTATAATTATTTGATGTGGTATTTAATCAACATATAAAGATATTATTTGACAAAAAAATAATATTTATTATATCTCGTATTACTATTAATAGCTTTCGTTTATCAACTCTCACAAATCAATAGAATATTATGTTTTCTTTTTTTGTCCTTTTTTTTATTTCTCTTTGAAATCGAAAAGAAATATAAATCAGCCAGAGCGTGACCGCACGCGCGAAAGCAGCAAGTGGAATTAATGCAGGAACTCACCCGTGGGAACTAGAAACAAACAAACCCACGGAATCCAATGTTTACCAAGTTGCAACTGTGGTCGGTTACGTACATTGTACTCTGCACTCTTTACTCTGTACAGGTTAAGCATTTTTCATAAACTTGACCCAAAAAAGAAGCATTTACTATTTATTATTAGAAGAAGCGCACTGCAGGGCATGGCGCATGTTAGCATCTGTAGCCCAGAACTTAAAGCGTCTTTCCTTTACTTTCCACCAAAAGCCGTACCCGCGTGGAATGCACGCCAATGTTAAAGGTCAAAATAATGTACCTCACAACCTTTAAGGACAAAACTGGTAATTGCCCAAATTACAGAACACTCCTTTTGAAGGATTATGGGGGTTTGTGTGTTATTCTGCAATAGCCATTATTCATTAGCATTCAAATTAATTGATTTATGGTAAGAATGTTAATCAAGTGGTTCATGTAAGGATAAGTTGGGTACCACTGACCAATTAATATACTAAAAGAGACAGATATATATGGTAAGTTGGTAACAAATAATATCCATGGAATTATAATCTCTTTTAATCATCTACAAGTTGATCTTCTAAGCACTGACGAGACAGATAACAAGTGATATTTATACAAAAGTAGAGGGACCAAAATGAAAATTTAAAAGACTCTCCATTTTCCTATAATGTCCCTCTAACTTAACATTTTCCATTCAACGGCTTGTTTCCAGTTTTAGCCCTCCCCACCATACCCTTAACGAACCAGTCATGAACTACATGAATAGTTCAGATTGAACTAAAGTATAGTAGTTGGCAGCTTCATCTTCAAGCTCCCACAATTCATCACAAAGAGAAAACCCATTTCCACCATTAAACCCATCCTCTGCATTAAAGCCAACCTCAACCTCATCTCTATTGGGAAGGCCAAGCTCATCATCAGACGCTTCGAGAAGATGTCTCATGACCCTCTCACTGTCATCCTCTTGTTCATCCTCCTTCAAAAAACCTGAAGAAGAAGAAGAAGGTGAAGAGGAGCCGGAAGAAGATGAGCCATAGCCTTCTAAGGCAGTAGTACTGGAAGCTGCAGATGGGCTTTCATGGTATGTTTCAGTGTTTGGACATGGAAGAGGGTCAAAAGCAGAGTCAGAAGAGAGCTCTTGTTGAAGGGTTGTGATTAGAGAGGACAAATCTTGAGTGGGTTCATCTTCTTCTGCTTCGAGAAGAGAGAGTATGTGGTTGTAAGACTTATGGTGCTTAGAATCATTTTCACAATCATCTAATTGGGGCTCTTCCCTTTGGCGCTTAAGTGTTTCAGCCATAGCAACTGGTGAAAAATAGAGAGAGAAGAAAACAGAGGAAACAGAGAGAGACAGAGCAAGCAAGTAGAAGAGAAGGAAAAGGGTTGATTGATGAGAGAGAATGGGGGGTGGAAAGGGTTTATATAGAGAGATGGGAGAAAAGTGGAGGTCCGGTCAAAATGGCTCGAAAGAAGTGAAACATTTAATGTGTAATATTTAATGTGTTTAATGTTGTGTTAGATGGAAAAAGATGGTTGGAAATTACAAAATAATAAAAATAATATTAAAAGGAAAAGTTAATATAATATATTATATAGAGGTGGAAATATTAATGATATCTTTGGGTGCTGGTCCTCCACTGTCCACTTCTTATACCTATGATGTGTATCTGACCGTTGGATGGGCTTTTTGTATTGTCGAGGAAAATAAGGGGTTGGTGTTTGATGCGATGAAGCTTTGGATGAGGGGGAAGATATCGAGGGGTATAGATAATGACAAATTAGAGAACGAGAGAAAAGAGAGACGGGGTGGAAGTGTGACGGATGGCAACGGGTGGGTGTGTCGATACCACACCCACTCCGTCCGATAAACGAAATTTCCCGTGAGTTGTATAACTTTTTATTTAGATTCGAACTTCTTTTTTTATCGGTAATTAAAAATATATATATAATTGTAATATTATTATATAACAAATTTATTAAGTTAAATAAATTTAACTAATTTTTATTAAAATAATATATTATTTAAGATATAAAAAATAAATTGTTCGCCTCTCACAAAGAATTTTTCATTAGAAAATGACTATATTTATATACTAAGCTTAATTTGTTCTATTATTTTTAGCTTAAAATTTTTAGATCGATCAGAATTCACAACTTAAAAAAAGAAAGAGGGACGAATAAAAAACAAAAACGCCTTAATAATTTAATTTCTGTCATGGATCTTTTCTTGAAGAATCAAAGCCACGTTCATGGTGGTTCTGTGATTAGTTCTTAAGATTAAAGAGAGTTAATTATTAATGGTTCCCATATTTTTATTTGACCGGCCTTTTATTGTTCAAAGAAGTTGCTCATCAATTAAATCCAGTCAACACGACAAAAACCCTAATTTACTTGAATTCATTTACATCATTGTCTTCTATTTCATAATTTATTTTGTGCAAGTGGCGATGTATCAACTATGCATCTTAGACTGCACGTACCTGTAATATAATTATTGTATTAATACAATATTCCATGTAATTAATTGTTTAAGTAATCGAGAAGGTTCGTCTTCATCAGTTCATCAGTTCATGCCTGACTAAATTAATTTATATTAAAAGGAACCCCAAATTTAGGGGCATGGGATCTTAATCACGTGGGACCGTTGCGTTAAGACTCAACTAAACCTATTAATAAGTATTCACCTAATAATATTTTGTTTGTTCATTATGACCAGTTTGTACTTTGCCGAGCAAAGAATTAAAGCCATCCCCGAAGCCCCCGGCAATGTATTAATTATATATATAATATATAGAAATTTTTTTTAGGTGCGAACGTCTGCATATTTTAAGTTTGCGGACGTAAATAGAGAGTTAATAGTGTGTTGAAATAGATGATGTGTTTACAATAAGTTCTGATATGTTTTGTAGTTTTATATCCACACTTTGTCTACTCTTTGTCCGCGTCTGTAAATTTTAAAATTTGTGAGTATCCTATCTATAGAAGAAATGTATATATATATATATATATATATATATATATTTGATTACATTATATATGAGTTGTATAAATTTATTAGGGATTTGAATGTTGATCAACCACAACTTAATTATTGGCATGTAATAATTAAAAGGATTTGTATTATGTAAAAGGCATCCTAAGTATGAATGAAGATGAAGAAAATGGGAACACACTTGTATTGTCTATATCGCTTTGTCTGGATTATGCTGGTTATCGCCACTTGGCCAACATCCATTTTGAACATTTTGTGTACTAAGTTTTCATTATTAAATACACATTTAAAGACAGCCACAAGACTACAAGAGCTAGCATAGAAGCAATCCAACCCCCCTAATATTTTTCTATTCCTCTTAAGTTATGACCAGCACATCTCAATGACCCAATACTATTAACTTATTCCCCATTCATTTTATATCATTAATACTTTTAAATATAATTTGAGTTTTCAATTGGCCTAGGCCTTACCCATACCTTGAGATTTAATTAAAAAAAGATAAGTTAAGGAAACCTCTTAAAATAGTCATCAACGGTGACAAGTATGCGGCCGAAACTTGGAATAGGAAAAATTGCCGACAATGAATATTAAAAAACTGACAAATGTGTACAATATGATATATTTATTATATTTATCTCTTTCATTATATATTAATATATTAAATGTATATTGATTAAAATAAAGTTTATTTCATGTATTAATTAATATAGCTTTGAGCAAAAAAAACCTAATCAAAAAAGAAAAAAGAAGAAGAAGAAGAGATTGATTTGGCAAGATAGGAACGTGCAATAATATTTTATATATCTGGCAAGAAGAAAAGTGAAAGGTGATCTGAGTGATCTGATGGTGCAAAGCACGTGGTGATGGTAACATGGATCTTCCTTGGTGCAAACAACTGCTACTGCCGTGCCTCACGTTTCAGAATTGAGGCTTTGAGCTGTCACACACAAACCCAAAACCCACAGACTTACTAGTTGCTACTCTATTATATAATTATTATGAATATATGATGATGTATACTTTTATTAAGAAAAAAGTATATGCTTAGTCATACATTCATACATAAAGTCATATATGCATCAACGTTTGGTTTTAAGTTTCCATAATGGTGCTGCCTCAACCGCATGGCAGATGGACCCTCATTCCTTTCTCCTTTCCATCATCAATCATCTTTGTTTGCATGGCCTTACTGCTTCGGCCCTCAATAATGTCACTCTTCTAGGGTTATATGTCTCAATTTTGGGTAATTTAATCAATGTTAAGCCTTTTTTGTCCATGGCCTTAAATTTACTTTAATACCTCATTTAATTGTCAATTGTCTACAACGCCCTTCATATAAAAACTCAAAATTTTTGTACTGTAAAATTTTTTTAATGTAAGTCATCATGTCCCCAACTTTCTTTAATGACCATTCTGTCCCCAACTATTTTATATAACCCAAAAAGATATTTGAGTTGCTGACATGTATACTTAATCTTCATAAAAAATAAAATAAAAAAACATATATATTTAATCTTCGAACTTTATTTATTTTCAAAAAAGTCGATGATATATTAATTTAATTCAATGAACAAATATAGTAGTTGTAGCCTTATTAGAAATAAAATTATTAAATTTAATACGTATTGATGAGAGATCTAAGGAGGAAAGAAACAATATATGTCAAGGAGATTGAAAAAAAAGTATCAACATTAAATAATCCAAAGAAACTGCAAGTTTGGAGATGTCAAATATGTTAGGATCCCACTAGAAATTCAACGAAAACGAAATGCTAGAAGTCATAATTGTTGAAGTTTCTGAGCAAAGAAAACTTCAGTAGGAAGTTCAACAATAGAGGCATGCAACAAGCTACTCAGACTTTCTAGAGCAAGTTTCTTACAAGCACACTTAATTCATTAGGCCTTAATCGGCAAATTATTTTTTATAAAAGTATCTTATAACTCGCTTGCATGAACAAATGTAAATATAAAATGTATAAAATCTAGTTGGAAATATATTAATGGAGTGCTTCATGATTTATTAGGTTCCGAATCTGTGAGCAAATGCATTGAAACAGGAAAAGTAATCATAAAAATTCATATATATATATTCATGCCATTATTATATATTACCTATGTTCTTTTTACTTCCTTGAAAGTTCTCCACCGTTGATGTAATTTTCAATAATTCTTCAATTACTTGATGGAGTCTTATAGGTTCAGTATATTATATGAATTGTTATGTATATGATATTCCATATAGGCTTATAACATTGAGATTATTAGGCACTAACTGATCGATCATATCTTTGAAGATCTTAAAAGACCAAAACCAACTGAATAAAAGCATAAAAATTGAGGTGTCACTAAATAAGCATATGGTGGTAAAATTGGAGACAGAATCTAGGATAGATGCCTAAACTAGTTCTAATATTATATTATTATGTGGGTTATAATGCGTAGGGTGCAAATTTAAAGTCTCCAAAAGACAAGAAAAAAATATTGGGATATGGTGCTTTTGGAAGAAATGGGCCATCCAATATTTTATTCGCTAAAACTTATCTAATATTTATGTTATGAATCTTATGATGGTGTTGAAAGAGAGTAATAAAGGAGAAGTGAAATGAAATGTAGGTTTTCTATAAAATCCTTGATCATGTGTTGAGTTAGTGGGAGATGTTCACATAAAAAGCCATTATCTGGGTATCAAAACTGAATTTCAATGTCCATGATGGCATTATCCACCATTAAATAATTAGGTGGCAGTGCACTTTTTATGGGGATTATGGGCCACCTGCATTATGCACTAACAGTAATTGAAAACATGGACTGGTTGAGGTCAATTCAGAAATCGCACTTGTGTTGATTTATATAAACCCAACAACTAAGGCCAGTTAGCAAGGCAGCTAAAGATTCTTCAGAGATTTCAATTGCATTATATATCCCATTAATTCACTCATGGACCACCTGAGTTTGATGATTTGATTAGACCATAACCAAAAAGGAAGACAACACTTGACCATCATTTGATTCATATCCATATCTTCTCAAGGTTGGGTTTGGTTCCTTGTTCCTGCACTATCATTATGAGCTGCTTTACTCGTGCGTCAATTGATCAACCACCTACCACAAGGTCCACAACTTTACAACCATACACATGAGAACCAGAGCTTACAGCAAACATATTTCAGTTTTAGGTTTACTATGGATTAATTGAGTTTTAGTTTACTTGCAGCAAGCACTAACTTCCCATTCTCAAACGTTAAATCCTCTTCACATTTTGTGGGTTTGTTTTTTAAGGCCCAATATGGCAATTTCCGACGTTCATAGCAAGTTTTTTGGGATTGAGTGAGCTTTCAGCAACCAATGGGCTGGTTGTAGGCTTCAAGACGAGCCCATGGTGAAGTATTGTGCTAGTTGCTATGGGCACCCGTTGTGCTTCACCTTCACAACGTGGTCCGATTTCAATGTAGGAACCATACAAAAAAGTATAGATGATAGACGTTGCTTCTATACAAGCGCTTAACACTACATATTCATGTGAGCAAAGGCTGACCTGGGTTCTGGGCCTAACCCCTAGCCCACCACCACAGACTCTTTGTTGCTTCTATACACTATCAATAATACTATTCATATCATATTTTTATACATTTATTGTATTTTATTAAACATGATTTTCTTTTTTTTAAAGATTTTTATTTTTATTTTTAAAGATCCAATGTATAAATACTACATAGATTCCCACGTGAACGTGAATATGAAAAGAAGGCGGAAGGCAAGTTGTGTTCAAAATCTTTGTGATTCAACGAAGTTCCGGAAAAGGTGAAATGTCAATAAATAAATAAAAAGCATTAATCGACACCCTATTTTTAACCCAAACAGCAAATTACATCTGAGTTCCCATTATACACTAAAACAAGTAAAGAAAAAGAAACCATACTTGCCTAAGTTGAACAATCATAATCAGAGTCATTTGTATACCTATTCCACAAGAACATATCAGGTTAAAAAAAACTGGTAACTATCATGTAAAGCAGGTCAACGTGCATGGAGATGAGGACTACTGGACATCAATCTTGTCTTGTACGATAAACCGATAATAAATCAATGCGTGCTACAGAAAGAAATTTCAAACCTACCATCAAGTTCATAGTTATTGCACATGTAAATCAGAAAATGAATAGCAAAAGACGAACAGGGTTTCTATCTTTGAATCACATTGCAAAACTCAAAATTCAGGAAGACATACAAAATCAATCCTCTCTATCAAAATTTGAAAAAAATAAAATAAAATTGGAGGAAGACACTAGTTAAAGAAAGCATAGAAACGCCACATCCTTTATTATTGTAATTTTACGGATAACAAATGTAGAGCCACAATCACTTAGAGAAATCTCTGTTGAGAAATCTTTATTCAAATCCCAGTAAAGTTATGCCATTGTCTTTGCGGCAAGAAGTATATAAACAAGGTAAAACCAGTATCAAAAATATCACATCAATGTTTCATTTAGCAGCTATATAAATATGATTTGGAACATTCTATTACGTCCCAAATCCAGAAGCTAAAACTATTCCAACTACTACAAGACCATTGCAGAACAATAACCTAAGAAATTCAAAGGATTTAGGTTTTGCATGCCCTTTCATCACCTGGTCACTGCTCCTAACCATACTGTATCTAAATGTCCTATTCCAATCTGCTATCTTTTGTTCCACTTTTTTTTTCGTGAGCATCTAATAAAAACTTCACTTTCCATACGGACGTTCAAAACTCATAGAATATTTTTAAAAATGTACATATATAAGTATACGATTATAAGAATAGAGACACCTATATTTACTATTTAGAAGAAATATTAAAAGAGAAGGAAATTGCATATACCAGGCTTTTCCAAATAACCATATTGATATAAATTGTGTTGTTAGTTCCGTTTTAAGATGCAAATTAAACCATAACATTTACTGTCACTTTGTCATACTTCTTGCTATGCCATTCTAACATGACTAATAACAAATATTCATACTTGAACTCGTATATAGCCTCAGGTGCTCTGAGTTCATTAAGGTCACTATTTGCTCTCACATATGACACTTTATTTACTACCACGAACATTTTATTTTTGTTTTAATATCCAGAAATCCCCCACACTCGCTTCGCAAACCCGGGCTTGAAACTGGAGCCTCCACCCGAACCCCACAATCTTTAGGAGACAAGAAACTCTAGCAAATGCTAGGTTATGAAGACCAAATAATTTATATTACAATTGTAAGGATAAATAAACTGCACTTCTTCTCGAGGAAATAAAGCATGGAAATTTGATGGATACATGCCATTTCACCTCACTTCTACAATATGAAAATATAATAAAGCCATAGGGATAGATTCATATAAACTTAAAAGCACCAAATATATAGCCCACCAATTTCATGAAGTAAAGTAAGCAGTACATAAGCCAGCATCCAAGATAACAAGCTCTCAGAATTTATTTTCTTTTTCGAAGACTAACACAAATAAAATTATGAGAGTGAAACCCATATGACTAGTTCTGTGTACTTTAAAGCTTCAGCAAGCACAACTGAAAACCTACCCACTTCAAATTATTGAACCTATTCCTATCCTACATGATGCCAACCATTAAAATTTCTCATGTCACTGAACTTGGGGGAAGGCCAATTTGATGGAGGAAAATAAATTTTAGTTTGAAAAGGAAATAAATAAAAAATTACTCAAGATCTCTAATTCCAAGAAAACATTCAATTGAATCTTGAGTAAAATCTAAAATTCTTCCCCATTCTCCCCCACCCTAAAGGGAAAAACAATCGAAAAAGAAAGGGGCAAATTACCAATTAGCAAGACACCTGTGTTGATGGACAAACCAATCTAATACATCTGAATCTTCAGCACCCCATTACAGCACAATTATAAACAAAGTTACGCGACTGCTGTCTCGCAAGCAAGTTCCACTGCGGAGGACCTTCACTAGGAACCCATGCATTGATCTCTATGAAACCTTCACCCAGAGCCCTAGGTCCACCAATCACAATTAGCCGGTCTCCACAAGCCCTAAATGCAAGGCCCCAACCATTCATTGAAACTGCCCGCTCAGGCAATCTCCCCACAGTAAGCCACACTCTTCTCTCTTTGTCATATTTCCTCACCTCCATGTCAGCATAGTCAGCCGCATACAATTCATTATTTACCACTGCAACAAGAGGTGGTGCCTCAGCCGTTGCTGGCATCTCAGTCTCTCTGGCTGCACCACTCCGTCCAGGAGACATGTTAGGTATTTCTGTCCATATTTTTGTCGTTAAATTGTATTCCTCCCCACATGTGAGAACCTTTGAATCAGTTCCCCCAATCCCACCAATAACATAAAACTTTTCATCCATAAAGACCCCAGAACACATCTTCCGGGGTTTATTCATGCTTGGGAGTGTCTCCCAAGTCTGAGTCTCAGAATTATATTTCTCAGCAGAGCTGAGTATATTTCCATGTGAGTCACAACCGCCTGCCAAAATTGCAATCTCCTTAAGGCTGGCAGACCCAAACAAGCATCTTGGGGCATTCGTCCTCATTCCAGAAGACCATGAATTTGTCAGAATACTATACCTAAAGATTACATGGGAAGTCACCTCCTTACCAAATACAAGAAGCTCAGTGCCCACGGCTAAAGATTCCTTATCCGAACACATAAAGCATTCATTGGAAGCGATTCTTGGCAAGTGCATCCACCGACGGCGATTGGGATCAAAGGCTTCCCATTCAAGTGAGTCACACGAGAAATAAATCCAATGCTCAATGACATCATTCTTCCTCCTCAGTTGATAGAGCTCCCCACTCCTAATTAATGAGCGGAAGCTCTTGTTCAAAGAGGCAAGGGAACCATAATCAGACCTCGAGCAGTGAATTAGGCAGCTGATCGAGTTGTCCCGACCAATGCGATGTATAAGGGAATCAGAATCCGAAGAACCCCCAGCATGACGCTGGTCCTCAGCTTGTTCACAACAATCCAATGGCTTATACAACTTCCTTTGCCGATTCTCTTTGTCATCTTCACCATCAAATTCTAATGGGCGCTTGCCATTAGAAATATCGACTTTGAGCCGACGATAAGTCATGTGAGAGGGCCACTTGCTTTCTGGCTGGCAAGAGCTCGAAAACACCCTTGAGAACAAGCAGGACCGACCCTCCAACATGTCTCCAAGAAACAATCAATTGAAAGGCACCAAATTCACAGACGCAATTCTATCCAAAGCCTCTTTTGTGGGTAAAATGACAAATTCGACGGATAAATCTTCCAAAATCCAAGCCCCCAAGTCCCTCAGGAAACTCGGTCAAAATACAGAGACAACCTATTCAGAAAGAATTAAAACAAACTTTATTCCAAAAAAAAAAAAGGCTCGATTTTCTTTCTCAAAAATATTTTCAAAGACGAATGATTATCACTGAATGCATGAATTACATGAAGAAAGACCAACTTTTTGCACTTTGTGTGTCAAATTTTCAATGATTTTCTTTTCTTTTAATATGTGAGACTCGAAATGCATCCGGTGGAACCAAATTTTAAAAAGGACACAAAACCCAGAAACCAGAATTCCACATAAAATGTAAATGAAAGCTATAGATCAAAATTTGGACACTTATTTTGGAAATAAGAATCAAAAATATTTTTATTTCAAAAAAAAAAAAAATCGAATCGCTATTCGAACATTGAAATTGTAAACCCAGTAATTATAATCGGCAGAGAGTTATCAAAGTCGGACTTCAATTTCCGACTTCTAATCTAACCCCCAAAAAAAATTAAAAAAGATAAAATCCATATTAGATCTGTTCACAATTGGTTAGTCGTAATAAACCTTTTTTATTCAACAATTTTTCCCATATAAGAAAGCAAGATAAATTAATCGAAAAAATAAATTAAAAGAAACGCGAGGAGGGACTTAGTGACTTACGGATTGGATAAGAAGAAAAAGGACCTGATTGGAATTTTCAAAATTTTACAATATCTCTCTATCCATTTCTAACTCTAAAATCTCACTTTAAACTGTATTGTGCTGAGCTGCTGTTTCTGTTCTTCGCGTTCTTCTCTCTCTCTCTCTCTCTCTCTCTCTCTCTCTCTCTCTCTCTATCTCTATTTGTGAGTTGTCCTTTGGATTCTCTCTGCAAATCAGAGAAAGCTTTGGGCTTTGGCTTTGAAGCAAAATTATTCAGGAGGCCCCTTTATCTCTCTTAAACCCATTTTTTTAATTTTTAATAAATTAATAATGTTTTTATTTAATATTCTTTCCCCTTTTTTTTTTAGATCCTAAATAATTTATTTTATTCGTTGATAAATAGAAAGAAGAGTGGAAGATGAAGGTGGTGGTGATGAAGGTGAAGGTGGCTGTGGATGTGGATGTGGATGTGGGTCCCACTAAAAGTTGAGAGGTTCTTACGAGATCGTCGTTATGTAACCGGAAACCGGTAAGCACCGGTAATGCCACGTGTTAATTGGAGGTAATTGATAACTATCTTTCTCTAGTGTTTACCGTCAGTCGACAATTCTGTAATTATTATATTTTTTACAGTTCGTGAAAAATCTAATTTTCCGTTTACACGCTTAGTCCATTTATCGAACTTTTCGATTAATTTCGACTTCCGTTGAAGAGTTCATATCGCCTACGACGCATGAGATGAGGAGCTCCTCACACTTATTGTTTTTTCAATAGTTACGATTTTTAAATTATTATATTATATGGAACATTATAATTATCCATATTTGACTGGTCAGATGTGTTTTTCACATCTTCAGTTTGGCTCTGGTATTATTAGTTTCATTATTACTTGGAAATTTAGGATAGGGCCACTTTTATATCAAGTTTTATGAGGCATTCGACCCATTTTTTAAAAAAATTAAACGGTTTAGGTTTTACTTACAGAGGAAACATCAATTAATTCAATTTTAAATTGATTATGAATACCCATCCATTGATTTGAAAAGGGAATTGTTGGGTTTGTACTTTGTGCCCCTTTAAAACGTCTTCTCATTTGATGCATTTGTTGTTGAGTATTATTCTCCAAAGTATGAAAATCAGGTTTTGTAGGGTGTGTCATTTTCTGCATTATATCTAAATTAGAGCTCTTAATTATTCACTTAAAGGATAAATTATAAAAAATATAACTCTCCCATTTAAATGTAATTGTTGTAACGTTTTAACTTCAGTGTGCAGTAAATAAAATGTTATGTTTAGCATGAAGTGGGGTAACACTCCACAAATTACACAATGTTTAGGTTTTGAACGTCGGTTTTAGAATAGTTATTTAATTAGTTCAACAAAATAAAGATAACTTATCTACTTAGAACAGTATCAGCTCAAGAGAATAAAAGGTAAATATGAAGTTACTGAAAATAATAAATAGTATTAATATGGAAATTAAGTCACATAATTATTAAGGTATAAGTGCAAAACTAATTATCAATTATGAAAAATTATAATTCTTGGAGAATGGCATAAAAAGGTAATTGGAGCTCTCAAACTCACACAATTTCTATTACTTGAAACGTTGTTAAGATTTTCAATTTGATATTATTTAAAGATTCCTTGTCTAATACTTTCTGTATTACATAAATAGTTTCTTTTTAAAAATTTATATTATTTGATTTTTAAGTTAACTTACTATTTCAAGCACTTGATCTTATTCCATCAAATCAAATTCTCGTATCGAGAGTACACATCAACTTTCCAAACCCAGATCGCATTGCATCTAATTCATTTAAGAAAAGTTGCCATAATAACCGAAGTTGCAATCAAATTTGTCCTTGTTTACTTTGAATGTTCACGTCGGGCACTTGCACTTTAAAATTACGTGTGGACGTGCTACAATATTCCAATTCAATTCATATGCAAGTCTAAGAGACGTGTCAACTAATTACAATTCATCAACTTTCACTGTGCCTAGATTCTCAATGATAGACATTCCAAATTTTAATTACCAAGTTAATGACATATAGATTAGTACTAATAGGACATGCGCGACCACACTTCCCTATCTATAAGACTATAACCATGTACTTAATCATCATTTGTACCATGTACCCTCTTCTTTTTTCCTCTTAATTCCCGAAATTGCCATTGAGATGTTTACATAAAAAATTGTAAAATCAAAAGAAGCTTTTTGCCCTTTGGTGGAGAACTCCAAGTAGCCCAAATTTGAGTCAAATCACGAAAGGGGTGAAGGTGGTCTTTAGTCGTCTCCTATAATCATCACCACCCCTTTCCGCCAAATTCAACCTCCAAAAAGAAAGGCTTGCCCTTTGCGACAGGATAAGGAATAGGAATTGGATAACAATGAGATTGAGGAGGGGTAGTTGTGTAATTTAAACTGGACGGCCTATTTGACCACGTCAACAATGTAAATGGAACAAACAAATAGAGTATTTATTTAGATTATCTTTAAGAAGAAATTGGTGAGAGGGTGATAATGTATTGGACGTGTGTCGTAATCTGAGCATATGAACAGAGTCACTTCTGGCGTTCATTGTTCAAGACTTGAATCCCATTGCAACCAAGCTACCAAACAAAAAAACAGATAGAAAATAAAACCATTGGAAAAGCAAACAAGGCAAAATCACTTGTTGTTGGTGTGACAAATGTTTGAGTCAGCTCAGCTGCCTCTCTGTGTGTTTGTATGCTGATCAATGTCAATATTGAAGCTGGCAACCTCCAAAGTCCAAACAAACGCGCACTCACTGCCAGACTGGCAACTGGTCCCACCTACTTTTCTACCCTTCCACCCCTCTACGACTCTCAAAACTCGCATAACACGGCCCAATATTACCCGCTACTTTCACGACATTTTGACCATCCAAATTCCACTATTTCTCACGATATTTGTTTTTTCTTTTATCAAAAAACAAAACAGGAAAATCTCCATTTATATATATATATATGTAGGTATTAGTACCGTTAATTTTTTCATTTGTTGTACCTTTAGATTTTTCATTTCTACTTTAGAAACTTCATTTTTGTACATTTAACCATTTCATGTACATGTGTACCTTTAAACATTTTATTGTTTACTTTTAAATCATTTTGTACATGTGTAACTCATTTTCTACTTTTTCTCTCATTATTTTTTTCTTTTTTTAATTAAAAACAAAATCAAAATGTGATCCAACAACCTTGAAATTTTTGATACTTCAATCTAACCATGTAGTGAAGATTAGAAGATTGTACAAATTACATATTTTACTACACTTTATTTATTGAGTTTTACATAAATTACTTATTATGATAGTGTCGTGACTCCCGTCACATATAAATAAAAATTCAAAGAATTTCACATAATATCAATAATTAGTTCTAATAGATTGGTACCTAATTTTTCATTTATTAAAATAAATTATGATGTTGAAACCATAATTGTTAATAAAACAAAGTGAAAACAAATTAAGTTGTGACTTCTTTTACATTTTTATAGCTAAAAATTCTAAAACAAGCACTTATGCACGTGCGAAGGAATAGGCTTTGTTTGGCATTGATTGTTGCTGTTGCATATGTCAGTAGACCAAATTTATTACTAACTTTAGTAATCACTTGTAGTTCTTGTTAAAGTCATGACCAAAAAAAAAAAAGTCATGACAATAAATATATATACCCAAAAAAAAGATTTGTATTTTCTCGATATACCAGCCATGTAAGAATATTTCCATCGATTTTGCGCGCGCGCCCATTGAGTGCCAAAGACATTGCTCTAGGAATGCGCGCCACGTGTCGGCGTACGCACGTGGGTAGCTCCTAGTGGGCGCTAAAATGTTCAAAAAGCCTCAATTCTTTTTATTTTTCATTATTAAATTAATTAAATTCGATAGCCAAAACAAAAAATAATTAAATTAATGCTTACTATTTTGATTAAATTAAGCTATATTTATATGGCCGCCTATGTATTTTCGTATTATATCGCTCAAGCCGGAAGTTTCAGCTGAACACATGGGAGAATGTCCGTCTGTACCGGCTTTTACTTTTCACACCATTTTTTAATTATAAAATTACGATTATATGTTTCATTTTAATTATTATGTATTAATATAAAATTCTCAAAAGTATTTAGTTGTAATTTTTTCTTCAAAGAAAATTGATGGATGAGGACGAAGACTTTTTATTTTTTGGTAAATTGAGACGATGAGTCACATGTTTATCAAGATAGACATTTTGGTTAGAGTGCCAATTTGGTGGTTTAGGAATTATGAGTTATGATCAATAACAAATACTTTTTGGCAACCTTTGCATGTGTTGGTCTCTAAACTATGGATTGGAAATATTATCCCTTGAGATCCAAGTGTCCATCTTGCCACTATTTGCTGAAGTACTTTAACGTCCAAGTGTCGCCCAACGCTTTTTTCTAATTTCTTCAACAACCGATAAATAAAACATTTTTCTTTAAGCAATTATATGAGAGAAATGTTGAAATCTTAGTCAATTATTGATAACTATGAGTACATATGTGCATGGCTTAGACCTCATTGTTGGGCAACTTTTTTAAAGATACAAATATTTATATCTTATTGTTAAGGGGACTTTGATTTTCTTGAACCAAAGGTAATGTGAGTGAAGTTAGAGCTGTGTTAGGCTATTTTTATTTTTTTTTCTTTTTTGTAACAAAGAAAAAAAAGGTAATGTGAGTATTGAAACATATATAGCTCTAATACTCTCTTTATATCTATATAGAAATCCAATAATAAATATTGGAAAAGTAGGCTAAACACAGCCACGTGCAAGCATCATCTTTATCATGGAACTTAAAAGTAAAAAATAAAATTAATGGGAGATAGATAGGATAATCGAACAAACTTCAAAACCAAGCAACTCCACTATCTCATTTCCAACCCACAAAAAAGATTCTGGCGTGCACTCACCTAATTTATTATAACAACAACAATAATAATAATTATAAAAATAATAATAATACTCCTTCCCTCAGATCATGAACCGAGGCACTCTTTTCTCCGATGTTGCCCCCCCACGTGTCACTCGTTTGTGTAAAGACGTGTGGGTCATGTGGAGCATTATTGGACCATGAGAAAGCTGTTTAATTAATCACTGACTAATCGCAACTCTTGCACACATTAATTTCAAACTCCAAAGTGCTTTGCTCTCTGCGACTCTGCACTAGTACTAGTACTACTGCTCACACCAGCGAATTTACATTTCACACCACACCAAACATGATCATCAAAAGCCAAAAAGACCAAATTAACAAAACTTAACAGAAAAAACGCCCTTCCAAAACTGTTTTTTCAATTGGCTTATACATCTTATCACCTTATTATTATAAATATAAATATATATATATGCTTCTAATTAGTCTGATGTAGGTCATTGACTTGAATATTTATATGTACATGGGTTTGTTTGTATATTAGTTGCAATGGTTTTCTGTAGCACTGCTGAGCACGCAATCTAGTAAGCTCTTATGTTAAATGAGTTTGCTCTTTCACTATCTCATTGGTTCCTAACTTTTGGAGTGGGGGTTTGAGCTGTTTAGGACTAATTAGGAGGGAATTAAATTTCACCCAGTTATTCACAAGTAAGACTTTATATTTTGCTATATTGGGTTAATTAGGAAATCTGCAGTCCTTTTTTCTTTTGGCCAACTAATTAGAAAATGAATAGTAACTTGTTATTTTCTTTAATTTTTGAATGAATTTGAGGTTGGAGGTGGTGGTGGTGGTGGTGGTGGGGGACATAGGGTAGTAGTTGTTGCAATGGTGGTGGTGAATTTTGTCTTAATTTGTTTTGGTGTGCAATAGAAGTGAAATAGTGCTTGGAGGGGGCTACCCATGTGACATGTATGGTTGTTTGCAAGACATATATAGCTAAATTAGCTTGCATGTTAGTTTGGGTTTAATCTGTCAAGGGCCCATTTACAAGGGCTTTAAAATCAACCACCTTATTCAATTTTTAAGAATTAATTAATTATATTTCTCTTATACTCTTTTATCTCTAGCACATACTTAGTGACGAATCATCCATGCATAACCAAAATATATACTATAATTTATAATTAAACACCCTCATAACTAAATTATTATGAGGGTGATATTGAAACGGTCTGCCGTAAAACCATGCAATGTGGCAACCTCTACGTCAGTACGTGTTTTTCATTACAAATATATATAATCAACAAATTAAATAATACATCACATGCAATTTCAAACATTTAATCACACTGTTAATTATTCGTCAAATTATGTATATATTCCTGTACATAACCACATACATATTTTAGTCTAATAGAGTTATTTGTTTTATAAATTTAGAGAGATAGTATTTGATTTTGAAATATATTTCAATAAAATGATCGAAGAGAAATATTGTTAAATCAATAATTAATTGATCAGATATTAAAAAAAAAAGGATATAAAAAGAAGAGCTCTTTTAGATAAAGATTGGATTGGATTATGGGATTGCTATTGTTCAATTAGAGCAATTTAGTCAACAATAAGCATAAAAAGCCAAGTGGGATAGGTCAAAACAAGAGACGTATTCCTTGTGTTGTTCCTCCATTTCCACAAAAACGAATAATAATCTCATCTCAGAAAACATTGTTAGGCAAACGTCACCTTCAAACCCTCAAACTCAAAGTTGATTTGTGAATTTTGGTATACACATAGTCACATACTCATCTTGTAGATGATAGCTTTTATGTCGTCTTCACACATAATAAAGAGGGAACAAGAAATCCGTGAATTTCGCCAAACCAAAGCAACCGACCTTGATTATAAAAAAATACATAAATAACCCAAATTAATATTGCTCATGTAATTGAAATGACCACATTCATTGACAATGACTTGGGTCCATTAAGGGCATGGAAAAAGATCATTACACAAATACACGTCCTAATATATCAAAAGAAAAAAAGAATCTCACATTTAATTTTAAGCTTTACCTAACACATATTTCCCTTCTTAGCCTTAAAAAAAGCCAAACATTTAGATGCTTTGCTTCTATTAATGACATGACTTTGAACATGTTGGCCTATCAAAACTAACTTTTTAATTTTAATTATTTTATTTTATAAAGTTGGGATTGGAGGATTTCAGTAGCCTCCAATCACCCATCTCTCCTAATCATGGGTTGCTCTTATAATAAATTGATTGATGAAGTTAATTAGATATATGTGATATTGGTAAATGAATTATTCTTTTATCGCTTATAATATGCTTAATTTTCGAATATTGCATGTTCCAATGAGCAATTGCCAATGAAAAGTTGCAAATTTAATAAGGACAGGTGGACGTGGAAGATTAGTTGGGCTCCTCTCCTTATATATATGTACGTAGCTAGCTAGGTTTCATTAATATAATTTACAAGAATTAATTGTAGTGTCCCGGAATATTTGAATAAAATTGTTAAAAACATATATAGAGCAAGTGGGGCTGAGAGACAAACCATGTTGCAATTACTTTATCTTTAGCATTTTCCTCCCATATACACACGATGCCATGTGAAGGAAGTGGAGAATTAATTTTATGCTAATAATCAAGTGATGATTAATTTCCCATTTAAGCAAATAAGCAAAATATATATATATATATATATACATATTATTTTTCATATCAATATATTGTGTACATGCCATAGTCCAAAAATGAATGTCTGAGTCTGACTAGGAAATATGTATTTTTATGCGCTATATTAGCAAATTATTCCCTGCAGGGTCACTTTAATAGTTGTAGGAAACTAGGAAAGTAAACAAAATTAAATGGGAGTTGCGTGTGAGTAACTGGTGGTTGAGACTTGAAAGTGCCGCATACGCTTTATAATGGTGTATGTATGTGTGTGTTTATTTCTTTGTTCCTTTGTTTCTTGTTGTGTATGGAGATCAATTATTAATAATAATGGGGTGTGTGTGTAATTGCGTATGTTACCAATTACTTTACGTTAAATGGCCTCCATTCTAAATGCACAACTCATTTGCACAAGTGGGCCAATCCTCTTCTGCAGTTCTTTTTTGTTATTTAGCTGCAGTTTTCATCCTCTTCTGATCAGCATGAAAGGTAGAAATTAAAGTAAGATGTGGGTTATGAAAAGCCAGCTAGCTCTGGCTTTAGCTCATTCATTAGTAGTCTTGGCATTCAATATTGTGGGTTTAGGGGTTTCATACTTGCATGAGATAAGAGATAGTTGAAGATGTGAATCAAAACAAAAGCAAATTTGGTTCTGTTTTTGGGATCTATATATGGTAGACTCTTTAAAATTTTTTATTCTTCTAGAACATGCATATGGTCGGCAATTTGAACATGATAATTAAGATTGATATGGGAAACATATAATTGAGCATTTGATAATATCCACCAAACGCAAACAGGCTGTAACCAAGGTGTCATGGAATGGAACCCAAATTCTACAAGGAAAAGATAGTTCAATTCACTATATATGATTCTAAATAATTTTCATTCTTTTCCCATCGCATCAAATTAAATAATGTAAAACCAAAGTGGGCCGGGCTACACAACAAGCATTGCAGGCTTGTGGGGGACCAATTTGAACCCATTATTGAGAATGCCAGCATTAGAAGAAATGAAGAATCAGATTCTTTAGAGGAGAATTCATTGATTTTGATTGACAAACAAATGATGCAGTTATTGATTAGAAGAGTATAAATGTCTTGCTACCCAAATAAAGGACTAAAGGAGTTGGCACATATGCTCACAAATCACAATGAAGACATTGCTTACTCCAGTTGAAGTTGTAAACTGGTCAGAAATGGAAAAAAGAAAAAAGAGAAACTTAATTACATAATACATCCACTATATATCTCTCATTATGTGTTACTCACCACAGTTTTAGGTGAATAGAATTGCATTTGACGCCTTATCATGTATATAAACACCACTCCTCAAACACATGCTGCCACCTAATGATTGATAAGTATGGGATGTAGTGGGCCGGTGGTGAATGGAGAAGCCCATGTACGCTTTTCATCATTGGACAAACAAGCCTCAACGTTGTAGGCCTGGGCCCAGTTATTCAACTACTAAAAGCACGTGGCTGGCCTACTTCAGGCAAGATGTGGGTCATGGCATCCAACAAAAAAAAATTCAATTTTATTATTTGGTCTACAAGTCTTTGGGTTAGTTGAAGTGGTAAGGTTATGGAACAATTAGTTATGATTATAAAAAATTTAGGATTCGATTCTCTTTGATGTAGGGAATAAAATATTGATCTAGTAATTAAAAACTAAAAGAAAATAAAAATATTAAAAAAAATGCATAGTCATGCTTGGTCAATTTCGTGTCGCCCTCATCGGTAAGATGGGCCGAACCGCCAAGTGGGGGCAAAACCCTTTTTATTTTTAAATTTGATTTTGTTAATCATCACACCTAACCACATAAGGGTAGAATTATAGATTAAAAAATAGATTGGGGGTGTTTGGTGCTTAGAATCTGCAAAAATAAAATAAAACAAAACAATTGCAAAAAGACCACTTACCAAGATAAAATTGTGAAAACATAAACCTTAAATTTTCATTAAAAAGAAACTATGGGCCCATTTAATAAAAAAAGAAACGTTGAGCCCATTTAATAAAAAAGGTCCAGTAGCCCTATTGGGTCATATAGAAGTTGGACCTGCTGAGATATTGAAGCCCTAATAACCGCCAAAACAGAAAAAACAAAAAAAAAGAAATCGATTTGTTCGGTAGTTGACGCCGAGATGAGATCAAGGCCGGCATATTTCGGGGAAAAATGTGGACCCGTAAATCGGCATTGATCGGATTGAGTTGGTTTTGCTTTTGCACTACACTTTTCAGTGTCGGCGGCGCTTCGTCTCCCGAATCGCTACTCGGATCCGCCCGTGTTGTTTTTCAGACGAATTATGGGGACATCGAATTCGGGTTCTTCCCCAGCGTGGCGCCCAAAACCGTTGATCACATATTCAAGCTGGTCCGTCTTGGGTGCTACAACACCAACCACTTCTTTAGGGTTGACAGGGGGTTTGTAGCCCAGGTGGCTGACGTGGCCGGCGGAAGATCGGCTCCGATGAACTCGGAGCAGAGAAGAGAAGCCGAAAAGACCGTCGTGGGTGAGTTCAGCGATGTTAAGCATGTCAGAGGTATTCTCTCTATGGGAAGGTATAGTCTTGACTCTTTCTGATTCACACATTTTGTTGAAGAAGTTTGAGCTCTTGAATGGTACTTGATTTTGGTGTAGATATGAAGACCCAAATAGTGCTTCATCCTCTTTTTCAATACTTCTTGGAGAGGCCCCTCATCTTGATACTAAAGTATGCTTACGACTACACTTTACTAGGAAAACATCAATTCATCATTAGTGGTTACTAATAATGTGTTTCAATCGTTAATCTTTTTTCAGTATGCAATATTTGGAAAAGTTACTAAAGGTGATGAAACTTTGAAAGCACTTGAGGAACTCCCTACTCGTCGTGAGGGGATTTTTGTAATGGTATGCTTTCTAAACCTAAAAAACTTAGAATTGTAATCTGTCTGTCAATGGAAACTGAAGCATTTTTCATTTACCTTTTCTTTTCTCTTTCTTTTTTTCCCAGCCAACTGAGCGCATAACAATTCTGTCATCATACTACTATGGTGAGAATCACGCACCATTTCATTTGTTTTTTGCTTGTACTAATTCCATATATAATAATTATGTGGTGGATGAATACTCTTTGCTAAATTCAGCTGCACAATCCTGCAAATGAAAACATAAACATTTTGTAAACTTGTTTTGTATAGTACTCTGTTTGATAAATTTAATGGGGCTTTAAGAAGAGAGAAAAAGTGAAGGAGAGGGTGGTATATGTTGGTACAATCCTCGTACCATTTAAATATCTTCTGGTATGGTGGTTGGAAATGGAATTACTCATTTTGATTAGTTCTTAAGTATTGAACAACTTGATTGTGGAAGTGTTGACACTAATAGCTTCAGTGACTGGACTAATGAGTGGTAGTAGGTTCTTCAATAGATTGAGACCAAAGGCTGTTCTCTGCATATTGCTGAATTTTCTGCTTCTTTACTTGTTGCTTGTCTATACATATTTGCCAAAAGTAAAGATAAATCTAGTGCTTTTTGCATTGGAGATATTGGTCATCACATTTAAATTATCGAATTTACATTGTTGTTTTTTCTCGATTGTGTTGTTTTAGATACCAAGATGGAGAATTGTGAACATGAGAGATCAATCATGAAGCGAAGGCTTGCTGCATCTGCTTTTGAAATTGAAAGACAGGTAAATCGGAGTTCCAATTAGCATAATCTCTTGAAACATTACCATGTAAACATGGACTCATCCTGTGCTATTTTGCAGAGAATGAAATGCTTCCCATGACATATAGCAAGCTAAACCAGCATGAAGAAATGTTGTGGTTGCTGTCGACAATCCAGATATCAATGATTGTATTGTGTCAGACAAAAATATACAAATGGTCAGTTCGAGCAGAAGAACCCTACTATTTTTCATGTGAACAACTTCAGACAATATTTGTGGTGTCAATTGAATAGATTCATGTACATCAACATATTAAAAGACAAACTATCGTATGTGCTATTGTGTCACCTTGGGAGCTAGACTGCCTCTGTATAATAAAGCTCAAAACCTGATAATGGGCCCAAGTATGTTTTCAGGCTTGTGAAACTGCTGAAAGTGTCTCTTCGAGCAAGGGTTAGCCCATAATTGAAGATTAAGGATTTCAATTTGTCTTCGCCATTTGTGTGGGAGCAGTCGAACTGACAGAGGAGTTGTCACCGCCTATAATGGGCCGCCGATAAGTGGCATTTCTTGAAGCCCAGTAATCCAATAAAGTCGGAGCATTTAATCCTTTTCTTGCGAAACAAGCTTCTTCTTTTCTTGGACCGGAAATAGCTTGTGAAAATGCTGGTGTGGTCATGATTCTAGTGTTCTTTTAGCAAAGCAAAACAATACTGACAATTATGTGGGTTAAAAAACATGTGATTAGCCTAAAGACAAGGGTGTACGTGAAGAGTCATCTTTATGTGGTGTTAATTCATCTAGCAAAACAAAATAAGGTTAAAAGTTAGAACCTACTGTACCATAAACGTCAGAGATGGCCTACACCAACATGGGGGATGATACATAGTCACATGTCTGAATCTGGTAGAGTAAGCAATTTGGTTAGCGAGGAAGATGGTGACCCACCCTTGTTTCGTTTTGGTCGTATCAGTCTGCATAATATCAATTATCATCTGAACCACACATTAAACATTAATGTCAAATGTCAATGCAGTCGCTCCCATGTGTTCCAAAATTTGAGTTCGATGATGGAAAACATAACATGTGCTGCCTGCCATTGATGAAGCCCAAAGAGAGTTTATTGCGGTCCCTTAATAATGTTACCTGCTAACATTTCACTCACTACATTCATGGTCAATTTGTGAGCAGCAGTTACATTCAATCAATTGGAGTATTATTAAAATGGTCTGCCGTGTTAAGTTAATATATATATTGTTATGCTTTCACGTACGTTGTAATGATTATGTTATGGTAATTGTTTAACATGTTAGGTACGTGTCCCACCACCAATTAATCAACTTAGCTCTTCTTGGCTGACTTTTGGGGTAATCTAGATACGGTCGTAGGATGTTTCACATACATGCATGACTGACTCTCTTCAAGTGATCTGATAGAAGAAGAACACACCCACATGGCTAAAAACGCCAACACAAGGCACAAGTCTATGGAATGGGCCAATCTTTAACCTCATGTACCTTATTGTGTTTTGCCCGTTTGCTGTTTCGTTTGTGTCCTTGTTGGCTTTATTCTGGGTATTCATTAGACCCATCACATGCTATATAAAGTTTTTAAAAAATAAATATTTGGATTTAATCTGTGGTGTGCATATCAATCCACAATTCAACCCCAATTGAATGGGAACAAAAAAAAAAAAAAAAGATTTCATGATCCGTGGTTGCTGGTTGGTACGTAGAGGGAACGGTGAAGCACATCAGTTAGTGGGCCGTTACCCGTTATATGTTTATGTTGCCAATGCCACAGTCGGTATGTACGTGGTCTGTTCTGTTAATTCACGACATTTGTCATGTCAAACTGTCCAACTCAAACAACTATCACGTGACTGGCTTTGGCATTATCGATCTTTCTAACCCCTTCAATGAATTTTGGAGCTTCTGTCAATTTGCTTCTCGTAAAAAATTCATATTTAATTGGACCAATCCCCAATTTTTCAGATTAAAATTTTCAAGATTATATAGCTGTGGTACTCATAGAAGCCCGTTCACAGTGGGTGCATTGAGTAAGCTTTTTGGGTCATTTGACAACTAATTTTGGGCTGGGCTTTGTGCGAGTTTGTCAAATGCTGAAAGCAAAGCCTCACCCACCTTGTAGTTCAGAGTATATTTCATAATTTGAAACAATTTTGGTTCTATAATTACTTCATAAACAATAATTAAATAAATTGGAAAGGTGTAGAACTATAAGGCAGGCAGCCCCACCAGGAGTGGACTCGGATGTTTCTGGTCATTAATTTTGGCTGACCACATGCATGAGCATGACTTGGTTTTTTCTTTGGTTATATATGCATTTGTTTTTTTACCTTTAATTCTCTTCGTTTTATAAAATAAAATAATAGTAATTTATTCATGGGGTGCAAATTAAAAGGTGCAGTAAAAAATGTAATCGGGATTTACCAGTGATGATTCCAATTAAGCAGCCCCAGTTGGCGAATGTATGCATCGACAGACGAACTTAGCACGAAGTACGCCAGAAAAAATGATGAAGCAACACATCCCCATTAAGTGCAGACATGTAGCCGGCCACCACCCAATTTTTACTTTACTATCTTAATTTACCTTAACTTGTATAGGTAGTCTATTAATAACAAACCAACTTAAAATTCAGATATTTTTAATTTAAATTCTCTCAAACACAAATACAAACATTTAAATTAATTTTATGAATCTTATTTATAGACGATAATGAAAATATTAGGATACTCTAATCTCCATCTCCAGCCCATTTCCTAGTATTAGCCTCCCACCCCAATTCATTTTCTCTGTAAGCAAGTGATTGCACATATCTTGAAGCCTTGTATTCAAGGAATGAGTAATAAATTTAAATTATGTCGCAATTTTTTGAGATAAAAAAAAAAAAGGGATTGTGAACTAGGGGTGGGCGCTGGGCGGGGTGGGTCGGGTAGGAGCTCAACCCGCCACCACCCATATAGTAAATGGGTGAGGCAGTTGCAAGTTAATCAGAGAGCGGGTTAGAGCGGGTCGGTAGCGGGTGAGCCGTTTAGGTATAGTGGAAATTAAAGAGGGTAAGGGTGAGTTTATATGCATGCCAACCTCCCAAAATTGAAGTAAATTATTTATGTATATACTTAAGATGATGTTAATAACCCCCATTTTACCTATAAAAAAAGACTTATCTTCTCTCCAAAGTATGGAAACAATGTTTCTTAAACAACATAAGTGAGGAAAGTGATGAATAAAGTAATTATATAAATAGATAATAATTTTACTAACTCTTGACTCTTGTAAAAGACATCCATTATATTCCCTATATTCCATAATCGGTTAAACGGGTGATGATGGGCGGTGAAAGAGGAAACCCAAATCCGAGC
>QANT01008327.1:0-10328 GCA_003254885.1 Purshia tridentata | reverse complement strand
AAATAATGTACGAAGATATATATTGTTCATAATCACAACTACTTTTATTTTAAACTTTATTTATTATTGGGTTAATTATTTTATAATTTAAATTAAAATACATATTTTAAAATATCTTAAATTAAAATATGTATTTTTTATTTATATTGAATAGAACAAATCGTTACTTTTGTTAATAATAGAACAAATCGTTACTTTTGTTAATAACACCGTTTAAATGATGGGCAAATCGTTATTTTTGTATGTTTATTCTTTAAAAATGCGTTCTTATTATGTTTAGTAAGTACAAATTACTTTAAATTTGAATTTTATTGAATATTCTCAACAGGGGGAAGAAGGTTGTTGTTTCTTCTTGTTGCTTGAGGGCCGCCATGAGAGGCGAAGAAATGTGGGAGGAATCGGATCTCGGGTGTCGGTGGTGTCGAAGGACGGAGGCGTAGAGTGGCAGTGGGGGCCACCATCTGTACCCAATTTCCTGCCGAACTTAGACCTCAACCCAGAGAGAAAGTGAGAGATACAGTTAGAGGGCAGGGTGTGCTCCGCCCATTCCATACAGAAAATGCAGGCAATGAGGCAAACACTGCTCTGCAAGTGCTGAGAATGGGCGTGTTGTTGTGACTACTCGTTATTAGATTGAGATATGGCTGAAACTAGCTAAGCTTAGCTAGGTGACCATTTTTCTGATAGTAAAGCAAATGCTCCTTCAATTACCTCAATTTATATCTTATGGAAGCCAGTCCAAGCATTTCACAAACTGATGATACATATGCAAGAGCAGAAACTGTGTTGTTTTCCAGTTCCCAATTACTGTATATATAATTTCTCCAACAAAATTATAGAATTAATAGTCCAAAATCAACGATGAGTTCTTTAATCTTGCACAATAATATATACCATGGGGCTATAAAAATACAAATAAATAGCTCAATTTTTATTTCCATGTTCTACACTTTTTTAATAGCATCCTCAACCTCATTGTATTATTTGCATACATGAAGACCAACAAATTGAGTTTGGGTTGCAAGATTTCTCTGCTTAATTCCTCTTTTATGGAATGCTATCAAATGATGGAGATGATTGCATCACACAGAAGGTTTCTCCTTTAAGATAAGACAAAACCTGAAAATTAATATAGAGATCAAAAGAAAACACAATCAGCAACAACTCGATCTTTTAGAATATATGTGGACATAGAGCTCTACGAAACTTACCTCACTCATGCATGGTCGCAAATCTGGACTAGTCATTGTGCACAGAAATGCAGTGCACATTACTCTAAACATTTCATGCATGTCTACATCCTCCCAGTCTTCATCTAATAATTCGTGGAATGCTCTTTTCTTCAACAATGGACGGGCCTGCATATACACATACATAAATATATGCCAAACAATTAATCAACCATGTAATTAGGCCATCTCCAAGTGATGGAAGCGTTAGCTACCTTAATTATAATTACTTTACTTACCCACTCTGTCAAAGTTTTGTCGTCTTGCGGCACCGACGTTTTGCAGAAGAGTCTCAACAGCAAGACTCCAAAGGATAGGATGTCGGATTTTACTAGAGCCATTGATTCAAGGTCTAAATAATCTTGAAGTGAACACCTTTCATTGACAGTTTGACACCAAAATTAACTGCTTAATCAATAATAAAAAGTAAAATAAATAAATTAAGCTATTAAATTTATATATGTACTTTTGGTTGGAGATTGGCTTTGTTTGTTTAAGATGAAGCCATTTAGCTCGCCCAAAACCAGAGATCTTTTACAACAACAACAATGAACAAGTTAATTAATTAGATTACATGAACATGATGCAAAATTTAGATTAATTTGGGGATTTTGTTTCACCAGTGGACGCAAGTCATGTCTGAGAAATATGTTGGTTATGAGTAATTGGCCATGAACTATGGGACCCTGAGGACATTCTTCATGCATATATCGAACCCCTCGAGCAATTTCAAGAGCTATCTTCAATTTATCTTGAAATGTCAAGTTCAAATGTTTCCCCCTAGAACCTGCATTTGCTAACAATTCATATATAATTAAGTAGACAAATTTATGAACATATATATGGCAGACCATATCAGAATTAATCCATTAAGATCGATCAAAGTAATTACCGTAGAGATTTGTGTGTAATGAGCCTCTTTTTGTGGAGGGAAAGACCAGAACAGTAGTAATTTCTCTGTGGTAGTAAGCAGTCAAGGCCAGTATATTTTTGTGGTGCATAGACATGGCTGCTCTCTTTTCTGCTTCAAGAATACTGGCAGTAGAATCTCCAATAGTAGTACTAGTACTACTGTATCTCTTTACCATTACCAGCTGGGATTGAGAACCATAAACTGCAGGCAACAATCCCTCATATGCCAAAGAGTCATGACCCTTTGGATCCTCAACCTGCAGAAATATTCTTGTCCTGAACCCAACTGTCATTTCTTCAACCGTTTCCCAGCTCAGCTCTAGTGGTAGTCCTAACACATATTTAGCCCCTTTTGAGAGGGTCTTCTGCTGATCACTTTCCACATGTGGCTGATCAGACATAGATGCCTTTATTGCCTATTCTACTTCTCTTCTCCTACTTAAATGCTTCAACTAACTAGCTAGCTAGAAAACATATATATATATATATATATATATATATATTAACTTTCAAAGAAAGTAATTAATTAACAACAAAATCTGGCTTCCTAGTCATCATCGCTAATTAACTACGGATACATTGCAATGCTCATAATATGTGTCTGTCAGTTGGAGAGTGAGCTGATATTTAGAAAAACACCTGCCCTGCAAGAAAATAATTTTTCATATATATCAAGGTAGATATATAGTAATTAATACCACCTCCAATTAGGAAAGCGTGACTAACTAGTTTTCTTTGATCGGACCGATGTATTAATTTATGTATATAGTTTTTTTTTGGTTGCATATATAGCTTCTTGTCTTGTATATATACAGCTTCTTTGATTACTAGCTAGCGCTGTTGTTTCCGGCTGAATAATTTGATGATTTCGAATCTTCTGCTTGTGTGTGTGTGTTTTTTTTTTTTTTTTTGCGTGATTTTTAATTTTGGCTGTACATTGCATCTTCAAGAATGTTTAATTGGCAATGTAATTTTGATTGAACATGTTTTAGTGTAAGGGGAATAAATAAAAATAAAATTGGATTTATAATATAATAAATGAAAGTATACAATTGATTATACATATCAACTAAGTATTGTGGTATGTACGTATGTATACATCAGGTAGTCCAAGTAGTACTAAATGTACGTGGTACGTAAATATGGTTTACTAATTAAATTTGGTCATTGTGTGAATGACATTACTTCATTCAATTCATCTATTGCCTACTGCATGATTGATATATATATGATTGTATATACAAACAAGTAAACAACCATGGAATTCCCTCCTTTTCTAAATAGATGGAAATGAACAAAGCATTTGCATAAGATCGATATGTTGAATCAAGCTGTTTAATTTAATTTGTTGGTTTTTCTTTTAATTTAGAAATTCATGAATCGATGGAAATTACTTAAATCTTGTACACAGAGGATGATATGATCGACATCATTGATATATATGTATGTTAACATGTTAATGGCAGGCTGGGGCTGGTGGATTCTGTACACCCTTGGGTGCAATCTTTGCATTCGAACATTCAGCTATAATGTTTGCGTCTTTCGAACTGGGGCCGCTGTAGGCTAAATTGATGTCCGTCAACTCAACCCCATCGCAAGGGTTTAGATGACTGCATAGCAAAGACACCGCGACGTTTCTCTGTGAGGTGCCCCTAATGTTTCTGAAATGAACATCACTAATCTTCCACTTTGATGGCTTCGAATCAGTAGCCTGCACCAAACAAAAAAAAATTAAATTAATTGAAGATTACGCTGTAGCTGGTAGGTAGAATTAAGTAATTACTTACCTTATCGTTTTTGTTTCCATAGTGCTGATCTATGACAATGGGATTTTTGACATTGTCCATGACAATGTCTTCGTAGATAATTGCAGTAGCTTGTCCTGGATTTTTCCCCTCCCGAGTTTTGATTCGGGCACCATTGGTGGTGTTTCTGAAGGTGCAGTTGGTGACAACAACTCCACGCACGCTCTCTTCGTCATCGTACTTCCCAAGGCTCCCAATACTGCATGCATGCATGCATACTAATTAACTAATTACTTAGTGATTAAGTAAGCAAGAAGGTACCCTGGCCAAAAAACAAAAGTAAGCAAGAAGTTGTAGGCATGTACGTACCTGATGCCATGTCCTGGGCCACAAGTAACATTATGGACGGTGATATTTTGGGTGCCTTGGCCTATGGAAACGCAGTCATCACCGGTTCCGATAAGGCTGTTAATGACTTGAACATGAGTTGAACTGCTTACATGGATGCCATCTGTGTTAGGGCTAGACTCTGGAGCATTAATGTGTATGTTGTTGAATGTTATGTTGTTGCAGTCATATACGTGGGCATGGAAGAATTTGCTATTCAACGAGGTGATGCCCTCAACGATGGTGTTGTTCACTTTAGTGAATTTAAGTGACTGCATGCATCCAACAAATTAATATGTGTTAATTAATTTCTTCTTCGAAATTCGAATATGTGTATATATATAAATGATGCTGGCCAGCATGCATGAGTGACTTACAGATGGGGACTGAGGGCAATCGGGCTTGTCCTTGCATTCGGGTTTGCCTTTCCATGAAGACTCGCCTTGGCCATCAAAAACTCCGTCACCGGTGAGGATTAGACCATCAATAATCTCAAAAGAAAACCATTCAGGAGACGGATATAGACTGATATCGGTGGAGGCTTTGACAGTTCCCTGAACTTCAACAATGATGGGCTCTTTTGAGCTGTTGCATGGTCCTTGAAACACCACAGGCCCTGTCAAAAACGTCCCTTTTGGAATCACAACCTTTGCTGGACCCGAGTAGTTTCCTCTACAGGCGGCTACCCATGTCTGAATGAATGCCTGCCCGCACCATCAAACTGTTACATACATATACATGAAAATCGAAATTGTTATCGTTGCATGCATATATGCATCATGTCATGAAACTCACTGAATCATTATCCTCGATTGGGTCGCTGACTGTTGAACTTGAATCCACCTTCTCATCGTCGTCTGTTGGTCCGGGCTTTAACTTGCTACTATCGAGTGCAAAACCACCACCGGGCAGCAGAGCACCGCCACCGGGCAGCTCCGGTACAACGTCATTATCACTCTCATCATTCTTTCGGTTCTTGTTGCCCTTATCTGCTTTCTTCATCTGGTCTTCAGTCTTAGCACCAAAGGCTGTCACATCAAAAATTTTCCGTTTAACGGTGTCGTCAGTAAGGCTACGCCGGGCACCAGCCTTAAAAAGACGTCCACGGGATGCACCATGGGCCACGCAACAGGAAAGCATAGCGAGGCCGATAAGGATAACAATTTTGGCATCAAATCTCCTTGCAATGGCCATATTTGGCGACCTCAATCCCATAGACATCCTTCTATGTACAGATTTATGTTTTTTAACTTTTTCTTATGATGAATAGGCTATTGGGCGTGCCTCTTTATATCCTTTTTATGGAATATCTATTTTTAGAATAATTAAGCTCCAAACGAAAAATTAAATGTACCTTTTTATTCTTCTTTTCAATACTCAATCTATGTTTAGTAATGTTCCCATATTTAGGCATGTAACCTCTCTAAAATAGTAAACAATTAAACCTTTCTAAATTTGGGTGTTCAGTTATTCCCTATACTAGTGCTATGCTTCTCACTTATTAAAAGGATAAGTCCGAGACTCCTGGTTTGCAACAAAATATCCCACAAATTAATTAGAGCTTCTCGTTTTTCTCACGGGCCAGCTCAATTAAAGGCTAAAGCCAGTACTTGGGAAAAGAGACAAGGTCCACTTGACTGGCCCAATTGAGGCCTACTTTTTTCTACAAATTAAAAGCAGCGTTATGCTTTTGTATTGATAATTATTCATTCAGACCACTCAAAAAGACATGAGTTGACCACGCTCCTCATTTATTTTGCAAAATATCTCTAATATACCCTTAAATGTAAATACTTTACTCTCATTTGGTCGAACAAGTTGAAGTTTCTTCACTGCTCTAGAGTATTGTTCTATGTCGAACAAGTTCAAGTTTCTTCTGTGCCCTCCGTAGGCTTGGGGTTCGAGCATCAAACAACATCAAAATATTTGAGGAGTAATTGAAATTTCTTTGCGCACAAATAAGGGGTGAAAGCTAACAAGCAAGCATTGGAACATAAAAAGCAATCCCTAACCTAACACTAGGCTAGGCTAGCCAGTAGCCACTTTCTCGCGCTTTACACCGACTTATGACACCTGACACTACTGACAAGCTAGCCTGCACAAACATACCAGCTTTTTTGACCCTACGATCCACAACATCACATGCCACAGCAAAATCTTCTTTCTCCATATTTCTCTTTTTCACACTCATTCCAATGGTCAAGTACTCGTTAACCCCCAACCGTAAGTAAAATATTTATCCACAACATCATCCACCCCAATGACCTCATTATTATTGTTGATAATCATTTTATTGCTTATTAATTTACATAATATAATTGAAGTGATGTGGTTTGGATCTAATACCTTGCCATTGGATTCTTGTATTTATTTAGCTCCTAGGGCAGAACATCCGACAATATACTTTCAATACCATTATATTTATGGACCAATCTCTATCTTATTGCCTCCTTGATCCTTTTATTTATTCTAAGGGCGCCACGATTAACTCAAATCACACCAAGTAATTTCTAGTTAAACACTAGAGGACACTAGAATAGTAACCCAATGGCCAATCTTCTTTTCATTTCTTGCTGCTCAATCATCAAATTCAATGGCCAAACTTCGAGCCCATAACTTCTACATATAAAACTCCGTTACTGGCACGAAACATTCTCTCGCGCCAATGGATGATATGATAGACTAGCTGTGAACAATATTTATATTATATTAACCTAATATGAAATGAGCCAAGGCTGGCCATCTAAACGACCTTGACCCTTGTGCTTCATAGGTTGGGGTTGGAGCTCTTGGTCTCGACCCTATCACCACGTGCACTTTGCATCCGAAATTAAAAATAAAAAAGAGCTAAATAATTAATATTCAAAGAAAAAAACCCTGACAAGTTGGACAATCTGAGAATCTTTTTTTTGATCTCTTGTGGGTGTAGTGTAGTAGTGACTGAGATCGACTGACTAGAGCTGCCCAAATGAGTGAGCAAGATAAGCAAGTGCTCCTACAAGGGGTGCGTTAATGTAAGTGGCTGGTTCTGACTGCTCATAATCTGACCGTTGATCTGGGAACCTATCAAGCTGGTCGGGCCCACCAATCACTGCACCCACATGGATGTTGGGGTTGGGGGACTGGGAGCTCATCACACTGAAGCCAGAGGAGCACTGGATCTTGGCTGGGTGTGAAGCAATGGACGGTAGTGATGAGCCCCTGTGGTGTATCCTTTGTGGGTACCTTGGCCCATAACCCACCATGTAGGACATCTTCAAAGGGTTGTCTCCTAGTAGGTAGTCCACCTGGTAAAAACCATTCAATTCATTCAAAATATTATATTTAGAAAGAGGAAACGAGATTAATTAAGACAATGATACTTGCTTATCCAAACAAAAGAGGAATGAATGTGTTTGATTAAATATGACATATAAGATTAAGATTAAGATTAGGATTAGACCTGTCTTTTGGCAATGGTTCGGAGCCTCTTTGGGGTGATGGTGGTTCTACCACAAACCACCACCTGGCGGGCAGTGGTTAAGTACTTGGCGTAGGTTAAGAGCAGGAATGAAGTGGAGGTCACATACTGCATGTTGCTATCATTCATTTTGAACAGGAGACCACCTGCAACAAAAACCAAGATCGAGTACTAGCCGTTATAAAAGGACCACTCTTGACTCTTTGGCTCTTTGCTATTGAGAGAGAGAGAGAGAGAGAGAGAGAGAGAGAGAGAGAGAGAGAGTACCTGGGGTGTATTGGGCTGAAGAGAAAGAGGCTCCTGGAATGATGGAGCAGATAAAATTATCTGCATGGCCTTTGTAGTCATGGAGAGATTTTAACTTTTGAACCAGGAATGCCTGTAAATGCAAAGGCCACATTTTTAATGAAACACTGGACAACCATGGAAGATTAATGATTAAGCATGAAAATAAATAAATTTTTAGAAATGGGACCTTGGAGAGAAGAATTCTTGCTCCAACATGCTTGTTATCCCATCCAAATGTGTTATCATACGCTGCAGCCCCAAGAATCTGGCCATTAATTTGAATGTAGCTGAGATAGGTTGGATTCTTGGTGGCCTTGTGCAGCCACGCAGCACCCCACAACAGCTCATCCTAGAATAATTAAGACATTAAAAATTTAATAGCTTTAGCCACCCTTTGGAGAAACAACAATTATAATTGGGGATATTTTCAAAATGAAATGTTTACCTGATAACCAGAGAAGTCACAGTAGAAGGGGCATACAAATTTCTTCAATCCGCCGCTGTAAGCTCCTCTGTGCTTATCAGCAAACTCAAACACCTAGACACTCAAGCAAATATGTTATCAATTTTTTTGGGAAATTTGGAAACCACTAAAAGGAATACCCTGTTTTGTTTTTTTGTTAAATTTGAAGTTTAGCTTTGTTTTAAACATTTACTTACCCTGATAGCCCTCCTGACCAAAAGTTTGGAGTAAGTGGGGTCACTTCTTCTGAAGACCAATGAAGCAGATGCAAGAGCAGCAGCAGTTTCAGCTGCTACTTCAGAGCCAGGGGTGTTTTGGTCAATCTTGAAAACACTTCTTGGAGTATCCATGTCTTCTGGTCTCTCCCAACAAGCATGGTCTCTGTTAGCATCACCAACCTGCCAAGTAAACACCCAAAATCAACCTTAAGAAATTTTGCAAATTTCTGGAAAAAGAAACAATGAAAAGCAAAATGCTGTCCTCTAACAGAAAGAACAGGCAGAAATATGAAGAATGCATAGCAAAAGCCAAAAATTGAAACCTGAACATATATGGTGTCTGGGCGGGCAGTTGCTTTGAGGAGGTAATCAGTGGCCCAACGAATGGCTTCCTTGGCATTCTGCAACTCACCCTTCATCAACCCACCAAACTCAATAACACTCCATGAAAGCATGGTGGTGGTAAAAGCCATAGGAAACCCAAATTTCACATTGTCCCCTGCATCATAGTACCCTCCAACCAAATCAACCTGCATTTCAAAGCATCACATTGAAATGAGTAAATCCCACTTCATATAATTTTTCCCACATAAACAAAACTAAAGAAACAATGACATAATAAAAAATAAATAAAAAGGTAAAGTTGGGTTTTTTTTAGCATACATGCATGGCTGAGCCATCTGAGAGACCAGAGTCTCTCCTCCAAGTAACCCTCTGGTTAGGAGTGAGCTTTCCAGACCTCTGGCCTTCAAAGAAGAGGATGGACTTGGTGAGAGCATCTCTGTAGTTGTGACTGGAAAAGCGAGGATGGTGGTGGTGTTGGATTGGGTGGTGGTAGTAGGCAGGATTAGCATTGCAGAGCAGCAGAGTGGTACAGCAAGTGAGGAGCAGGAAGCCAAGTGTGAAAGAGAAACCAAACAGACCCATTTTGGCTTTCCCAACTGCCAACCCGTAATAAGCCGCAGTGGGAGAACCAGACACACACCCCTTAGTATTTATAAACTGCAAGCTACCTCTTTAAGATGAGCCTGGCCATAATCATAATTAAGTCCACATTCTCCAATAATGGCTTGCCTTTTGTTAATTAATTTGGATTATTTCACAATGAGGCCTTTTGTCACTGTTTTGGTTCACTGTGCATGCTTCTTTTGATATTGTGTAATGTCAATTTTGGGTTTCCTCCATATGGACTGCTCACATACTCACATCACACAGTCACATGGGAGTCTGATTTGCACCAAAAGAATATATTTTTGAAGGGTTTACTTATTTATCAAAAAATTATAGTACAAGCTCAGTTGTGTTGTGAGCTTGTGATAATGAGATGTTTGCGAATTGCTATGACAGGTACCTTTAACCTTAATTGCAAAAGCCTATATCTAGGGGTACACACGGATCGGTTATCCGATCCACAAATTATTATCCATATCTGATTCACAAATTCGAATATCCACAAGTTCGGATATCCACAAAATCGAATCGGATCGGATGACGGATAATATCCAAATAATAACATAAAAATTATTTAGCAAGTACACAACATAAAAATTATCCCTCAAATTAATTCAATAGTTACACAATATAAAATTCTGAAATTAAGATAAGCCTCAAATATAACAAATTCTT
>QANT01008326.1:0-17169 GCA_003254885.1 Purshia tridentata | reverse complement strand
CACCCCCCAACACCAATGAGACTCCTCTTACTACTTGCATTATTTATAGGTATAGTTCTTGTATTTTTTTTGTTCTCTGACTTCACTTGTAAAAAAATAGTTTCAGTTCTTTGATTTTCATGTTTGGGACAGTAAAATGATTCTACTTGGAGTTATAAGTTTATTTTAAACTTCTGGGCTGTAGGAAAAATTCAATATATATAGTAATTTTCTATTGCTATATAGTCTTAATCAGGATTGATGATTAAGTGAAATCATGCTTTAATGTTATGTCCCAATCAACAAACAACATAGTGTAACAAATGGATGCTAGGAGACAGTCCAGACTGTCTGACAAGAGATCAGAAGTTAATGGCTTGCATTTTAATCGTGAGATCAGTTGGATGGTGAGATACTAGTTTCTAATTTAGTCTTTATCTGGTCGCCTCCATGTGTGTGTGTGCGTGTATGGAGGTTTTGAATGATTGTTGAAATGGTGAAGTGGCCAATTAATTGGTTCATGTTTTCAGGGAGCCAGCAGTTTATCAGCTGGAATTTCTTCTTTTGGTAATTTAACCAATCCGACTGCAAGGAGTGATAACATTCATTTCCACCTTCAAGACAGTCTTTATGTTCAGACAGTGGGGGATGATGTCAATTCAAATGACTTAAGGGATTCTACTGCCAAGGGACACTGTGATTCCTTGGACATTTTGGTCAATGATGGATTGCATAGTCAGGACAGTTTTGGGAGGTGGGTAAACCAGATCATGACCGACTCTCCAGGCTCAGTGGATGACCCAGTACATGAATCCTCATTTTCAGCTGCTCAAGATTCATTTGCTTCTCCAGCAATGGATCGTCCTCAATCTTCTGGTCCTGAGCAATTATTTAACATAACTGACATGTCACCTGCTTGGGCTTTTTCAAATGAAAAAACAAAGGTTCCCTCTTTGGTTTATATTATTCCTCATATTATTTTTGATAATATTCATTGGATGTTAATGTGCACCTTTTGTTATTCATGAATAACAAATGAAATCTTATATTCTTGAAATGCCAATAAGTAATCTTTACTGAGTCAGTGAATAACTCATAATGTAAGAAGGAAGTGTTCGTCCTTTAATTTTATTGGCATTGATAAGATATTGCATAGTAATGGAACAAGTCAAGCATATAGAATCATTTAATTACCTAGCATCACAGTGACATGATTAAAATATTAAATATAAAACAATTTTTAATGAATAAATGCTTGTTATGTGGCATGGAAATTGAATTATTTAGAATGTGATAAATGCTTGTTCATAAGTACAGGAATATAAGAAGTAAGGTGATTTTAGAATTGAATCCAAATGGCTAAATGCATTAAACTGGATCTTAATTATTGGTGGAATAGGAACTTCTGTTGTTTTTTTATTTTTTATTTTTGAATATAATTATCATAAGGTTGAAATGTGTGTCCTCGTAAATGCTTCTGAGGCCTCTATCTTGGCATGACAGGTGTTGATCTGTGCTGATTTGCAATGATCCACCTAGTATATCTTTTAATTAACTTGAACACTCAGGTTGTAATATTCACCACAAATTCTAGCCTCTAATTAATTCTTATGCAGATTCTAATCACTGGCTTCTTTCATCAAGAGTTGTTAGATCTTGCAAAGTCCAATCTACTTTGTGTCTGTGGCGACGTATGTGTTCCTGCAGAAATTGTTCAGCCTGGGGTGTATCGCTGTTTTGTACCACCACATTTGCCCGGAATAGTAAACATTTTTATGAGTTTTGATGGCCATAAACCCATCAGCCTAGTGCAATATTTTGAATATCGTGCATCTATGTTGAGTGTCCCAGTAGTTCCTGTAGAAGATAACAGACGGGACGAGTTCCAAGTACAGATGCGGCTTGCTTACTTGCTTTTCTCTTCATCTAGGAAACTTAACATTTTATCTAGTAAAGTATCACCGACCGCCCTGAAAGAAGCCAAGAAGTTTTCCTTCAAAACGTCCCACATATCTAATAACTGGGAATATTTGATGAAGTCAATTGATGACAACAAAATTCCGTTGCCAGTGGCAAAGGATGGCCTGTTTGAACTCATTTTGAGAAACAGACTAAAGGATTGGCTGTTGGATAAAGTTGTTGACAGCTCTAGAACCAAAGAATATGATGCTCATGGTCAAGGAGTAATCCATTTATGTGCTATTCTAGAATATGCATGGGCTGTTCGCATGTTTTCATGGTCAGGCTTGTCATTAGACTTTCGTGATAGACGTGGATGGACAGCCCTTCATTGGGCTGCTTATTGTGGAAGGTATGGTTTTATCATCATTTTTTTATTTTGTAATTTGCATATTTCTTTGAAAATTATCTACTGCATCACTAGTTAGGTTGGCTGCATCCTTTTAAAACTTTTATAACTTCTATATTAGAACTTTTCCAACTCTATTTCTTTTCCTCACTCAGGAGGGCTTGACCTTTATGTCACCAGCCTTTATCTTCCATATTGATTTTGTGCATGTTTGTTTTACATGTATGCATTTGAAGTTGATTTATGTGGAATAACATTGTTTGCATGCATTCTGTGACGAGATTGGTGATTTGCGTGGAATAACATAGTGCATGCATTCTGTGACAAGATTGGAAGTAAATCTTATATTTCTGCAGCAGGTTTTCCTAATTGTAAAACTCTTCATGTGCAGGGAGAAAATGGTTGGGGTTCTTTTATCTGCAGGGGCAAAGCCAAACTTGGTCACAGACCCCACTCCAGAAAACCCTGGTGGTTGCACTGCTGCTGATCTTGCGTCCATGAAGGGCTATGATGGCTTAGCAGCTTATCTTTCAGAAAAAGCTTTAGTAGAACAATTCAAGGATATGAGCATGGCAGGAAATGCTAGTGGATCCCTTCAAACTAGCACACACTATCCAGAGAACTCTGAGAACCTCAGTGAGGAAGAGCTATATCTAAAGGATACGTTGGCAGCTTATCGGACAGCTGCTGATGCAGCAGCACGAATACAGGCTGCCTTCAGGGAGAACTCACTAAAACTACGGACTAAAGCAGTTGAGTTTTCTATACCAGAGGATGAAGCACGTGGTATAATTGCAGCATTGAAGATTCAACATGCCTTTCGCAATTATGATACACGAAAAAAGATCAAAGCTGCTGCTCGTATTCAATATAGGTTTCGTACATGGAAGATGCGTCAAGAATTCCTTAAAATGCGCCGTCAAACTATCAAAATTCAAGTAACCCTCTTCCCTTGTCTTCTTTCTGGCATAGTTGTCAACTGAATACAACTAGTATGAACCACATCGTGGGATAGACCAAATCCTTTTGGAAGATAAATTTAAATGGCAAATTTTTTAGTCAATCTACATAGTGTCAGTCAGTTGCCACTACATACACGTTTGATTGGTCAAATTGCAACCTTCATTTGTATTGAGTAACTTGGTTTGTTAGGCATGACTAGAGTAGAAATTGCAACTGAATTTGCCCTCCCTCTTCCCTCTAATTCTTGGTGCATGATATTGTTGTCTGACCTGTAAATGGAACTTTTTGTTTATTTTTATATTTGGTGATTATTACATGCATAAACAGTGAATTATTAACTCTCTAGATTCCAAGAAATTTTGGTTGATTACATTTTCTTTTTATGTAGGCTGCTTTCAGGGCCTTCCAAGTGCGGAGGCAATACCGTAAAATTCTCTGGTCAGTTGGAGTGCTTGAGAAAGTTGTTTTGCGGTGGCGCCTTAGAAGAAAAGGGCTTCGCGGGCTTCAAGTTGACCAGATTGAAGCTGAAGCAGAACAGAAGCAGGAAAGTGATACGGAAGAGGAGTTCTACCGAGCCAGCCGGAAACAAGCTGAAGAGCGTGTTGAGAAATCTGTTGTACGAGTTCAGGCCATGTTCCGATCTAAGAAAGCACAAGAAGAATATAGGAGGATGAAGCTGACCCATAGTGAAGCAAGGGTAGGTGATCTAGATAGGAATTCTTCATTTAGTGTTACAATACAATTCTGCAGATGCATTATACAATCAAAATCTTGTCTTGTGCAGCTGGAATTTGACAAACTTCTTGATCCTGACATTAACATGGTTAGTTGAAGAAAATTCCTGAGATCGAGTGGTTTCGCCGAGGTTCAGACACTTGCGCAAATAATAGCTTCTGGGGTGGAGCTCCGTACTTGTGTAGCCCTGTACATCTTGTAAATGCATGCCTAGAATGATTAGTTTTGCGCTTTTGACCCTTTCAGACTGTTTAGAGATTTTTGAAGGTATCATGGGTTGGTCTTAATATGCTTTGTTTTTTATGCTCTTGTTAACGTTTTGAGTACAAGTAGATGGTGTTAATATTTAGTGTTATTCTTCCTCACCCTGGAAGAAATTGGTCAGCGTTCCACTAGTTTGAATTATGCCTTTCTCGGCCTTGTGTCTAAAATATCAATATACTGGTATTTAGCTTTGGCCGTCACTTTTTAACCCAAACAATGAATCCGAATTTGCTAAGTTAATACTTAACGGTCAGACCACTATACACTGGGTCTGTGGTTCATATTGACTATTGAGCGCATGTTGTGAAATTATCAATTTAGATCACTTAAAATAAAAGTTGGACTGTGAATTTGGACTACATGCTTAGAAAATTAATATTTTATCAATATTCCAAATAGGCGTTCCAAACTGTCCAGCTGACATTAGAATCTCCTTGAAAGCAATTTATACATCAGACAACAAAACCAAAGAGAGAGAGATGTTGGGTGATCTACTGATCTCTAACCTCTGTAGTTTTCTTATATCTCGAACTGCGTGCTTATTTTTGTCAGCCGGCCCATGCGTTCTTCTGAGTGCATGCTCTTTTCTATTAATGCTTGTTGAGAGAGAGAGAGAGAGAGAGAGAGAGCGTAATACATAGCATCTTATAATTTTCCTTGCATAGGAGTATAGGACAAAAGAAAGCATTAAAGCAGAGCACACCTTCTGTAAATATTTATTAGTTCTGCAATCTACTTACCAATACATAGTGAGAAAACTAACACAACTTATCTATCCTAACATAGGAAAAACCCAAAAATAATAAGAAAAAACACACTCGGTTTTTGAAGCTAAAAATTGAATAGCAAAAAGCTGCTATCTAAGACAACTATCCACTTTACAGGGGCACCTATGCTTAGAAATAACCAACATCAATTCGACCGAAGAGTATATCACTGAATCAGTGGCAGGATAATTACCATTTCAATAACCTGCAGCACAGCTGTTTTGTCCATTCCTTTGCCTACTTGATGTATTGAGAGACCCACTTGAAGCCTTCGCCATACCCCATCTTGCGGACAATGCTGCACATGAACACCTCAAGGGGGCGGACATTCGAATCGACCAAATTGACCTTCCCCTTTCCTGTGGTGAAGTTAGTCAGGCCCATATGGTAACGCAATTCATCCTCTGAGGCAGCATAAGGTATGTCGATCTTGTTTCCCAAGATGAGAAATGGGACAGAGGCCAGTGACTCATCCGAGAGAAGAGCATCAAGCTCCCTTTTTGCCTCAGCAAATCTCTCCTTGTCAAAAGCATCAACCAGGTAGACCACAGCATCCACCTATACAATCAAAAGATAGCAGAAAATCTATGAATATATGTGATATATCTTGTTATAATCCCCATTTTAAGAAAATTGTCCTGTTGGATACTCGAGAGTCAACCTTTAGACCCAAAATCAATCTGGCAATAGCCCACCAATTGGCAATATAATAAGCACAACAAATTCAAAGACTAGGAATAGAGTAAAATAACATGAAGTTCACTGTATTTCACACCATTGATGTGACTACAAAACTATGGTGAGGTCCTGAGGATTAAATATTCATTTAGTCACTACCAAGGTAAACAGCACCATTGTTTCTTTATTCCCTATAGTGGGTTTCATTCCATTGCATACATACATAGATATGTGCTGAAAAAAATTCTAAATTTTGCATTATTTATCAAAAGTCTATAACATGCGACCACAGTTTTAAAGAATGAATCAAATCAAACACTAAATTACCGAAAATAAAATAAATTGAAAGTTGAAATAGCTTTTAAGTAAGATTAAACCTTGGCGTAATAGTCCTTCCAGACTCTGCGAGCGATCTGGTGTCCACCCAAATCAAAGGCCTTGAACTTAATCTTCCCGATACTGAGTTCCTCTGAGGTCGGGTACTGAGTCGGCTGGTGCTGAACTAATCTCTGCAACCAACAAAAATCCTAACTTCAACCCCCAAAACGAAAAGACAGTCGTTTAAAATAATAAATTGAGTTAGTTTTTCAAAGAAAGACGAAGAAGAACCTCATCTTTGAGCATGTGAAGCAAGGTGGTCTTTCCGGCATTATCAAGCCCTAAGAACAAGATCTTAGCCTCTTTCTGCCATAGCCCCAGCGATGCCAAAACTCCATAGAACCAATCCACCAAAAACATGCTTGCTTCTCTTTTTTGGTCGGAGGAGAAATCGAAAGCACCGAGATTTTCAAAGAAAGTGACGGAAAATCCTTTTTCTGTTTGGTTGGGTATTTTAAAGGTTTTCTGAAATAATATATGTACAGGAGTGACTGCTTTGGTAGGTAACTGGAGGGTTTTGGTGCGTAAAAGGTGATGACGTGGAGCCAGTGGAGAGGGAGGGTGACTGGGAAATGCCGGTTGGAGAATGGGGATCCTACGTGGAGAGATGTCATTGGATAGTACGCGTCATAAGGCTGTGTCCTGATGTGCCAGCCAACCAGGCCATCGACTTTGAAACTAGGCCATATTGCAATTGCTTTCTCATCGACAAAAATGCATACGTCGAGTAGTAAATAAAAGTCAGAATAAAATCATTTTTGGTCTCAAGCACAATAAAAAAGTCAATACAATCGTAAGTATGATTCTAATTTTCTAGACCAATTGAAATTGGTATTGTCTAATTTAAGTGTGATAGTCCAACAATTCTATAAGAATTGCGATTATAATCCCATCCCATGTATTGTTCAACTTAATTGCAAGAGTAACTCTCACTTTTGAGTTGATGACCATTTTCTGATAAGAAAAACTTGCTACATTTTACTGCTTGACCAAAGCCACCACGGAAAATTATCAATACTAGCAGAAGTGGAAAGACAATCAAGTCCATTACTAGAAGGGAAATAATAGTTTACACAATAAAGAATTGCCAAAGAAGAAATATGACATTATTCTGAATAAAAAACACTGCTGAACAAAGGCCAGAATTTATCAGAAAATAAGCACACTGAATGACTAAATCTTGTTCTAGAAGCACAGATTTGAAAATGAACATTGCGACAAATGATATACTATCAGAGTTGTAAATCTTTCAATCTGATCAAAATCACATAAGAAATTCTTCTTCCATTATAATTGTGGTCAGACACTACAAACTGGCAGGAAAAACTTACCACACAAATACTGAACCAAAATGTTATCCCCCTACTCTAGTCCCTATCTGATATATTGGGAGACCCACTTGAAGCCATCCCCATACCCCATCTTGCGGACGATACTGCACATGAAAACCTCAAGGGGCCGGACACTGGAATCTGTAAGATTCACTTTTCCCTTGCCGGTTGTGAAATTGGTCAGTCCAAGATGAAAGCGCAGCTCATCTTCTGAAGAAGCGTACGGAATGTCAATCTTGTTGCCCAGCACAAGAAATGGAACATTTGCCAGGCTTTCATCTGAAAGGAGAGCATCCAGCTCCTTCTTTGATTCTGCAAAGCGATCCTTGTCATATGCATCAACCAGGTAAACCACTGCATCCACCTGTTCACAATAGAAAACCAAAATTGAAACTGAATGCAATGATAAGTCTATACTTGGAATATGGAAGGGAAATAAAACTTGATGCAGGATGGTCAATACTCGGCCCTTATTTTTGAAGGACAGGTCCTCAAGTCTGAGACAAAATAAAATCACGGCATATTATTACCATTAGGAAGAGAAGCAACCTCAACTAAACCTTCAAATGTCTGAAGAAATAGCTCATAAGTCATAAAACCCAATTTCTATAATCTTTTAAGGTTGTCTTCTCTTTTTCACTCTTCACTATGAATGACTTCTCCATGGAGTATGGCAAAAAAAAAAAAAATATTCAAATAAAAAACTAAGAAGCATAGATGTGGACACCATATACATTGATGCTGTGATTTTCAAAAATCTATTACTGAATGACAAGAATAAGATAAATTCTTGTAAATTATGAAAAAGAAACAGGTGGAGTACAAGAGAAACAGGGAAACAAGGTTGCTTTGGTTCAAAGGGTTGAACCAACTCTGTTGTTTTCTCAAAATTAGAAATAAAAATCAAGATGTCTCAAGAAAATAAATCAATGTTCTTAATGAGACCCATGTTTCATAATGAAACAATAGCTCATCAACTCTACTCCAAACTAGATTCATGAATCATGCTGGACTTCTGTAGACATCATGTATAAAAAGGCACCTCCTGGAAAACAGAAAGGTGGTCTCAGCAAAACCTCCATTGTAAATGTTTGCCTCCCATTAATCAGATAAACACAAGGAAATTTTGTCTGGGGATTATGAAGGCAGAACATGCTAACAAGTGAGTGCGAACAAACCATGCATGCTTCAGCTTTCCCATGTACTGAAATCCAACCAAAAGTTGGGATGAAAAAATAGACAAGTAACCAAAACTAAAATGGTTCGCCCGATATTAACAGAGGCATTGTTTAGTAGATGGAATAGTTTGTCCTTACCACATCCAATCTCCAAAAAGAGAAAATTGGAAAACAAACACAGAAACAAGTTAATATAAAAACAAATGAAGATTCAACTTTTGACACAGCCTGTGCTGGGTTGGAGTCCACTTCAAATTTGATAAACAATAGCATTGTATAAGATTTTGAAATCGAAAAACATAATTGCCACTCAAGTAAAACAAGATATTATGATTCACAAAATTAGAAGTACCCAGAATTATAGTGCGAGCATGATGTTCATATAGGAAATATGTAGATCATATTTCAGCTGAAAACTGCAATCCATCAGATTTCAGAACAACTAGTTTAACAAATCCAACACTGAGAGTGAAGGGAAACAGAAAATACCTTAGCATAGTAATCCTTCCAGACTCTGCGAGCGATCTGGTGGCCACCCAAATCAAAAGCCTTGAACTTAATCTGGCCAATGCTCAACTCCTCCGAGGTGGGGTGCTGGGTCGGCTGGTGCTGCACTAGTCTCTGCACCAAACCACACAACCCATATGTCAAAAACAAGAAAAACCAATAAGGACCACCATGAAAACAATCAAAGAAACACAGAGAGAGAGAGAGAGAGAGACCTCGTCCTTCAACATGTGCAGGAGGGTGGTCTTCCCGGCATTGTCGAGACCCAAGAAGAGAATCTTGGCCTCCTTCTGCCAGAGGCCTAGAGATGCCAGAACCCCATAGAACCAGTCGAGCAGGAACATGGTTTCTCAAGGACCAGATCGGTTGCGTTGAGGCAAATGCCCAAATACCAAATACGCACAAATCAAACGCAGCGATATCGAATCAGATTGATGAGAATGAAAGTGAGGAAATGGGTGTGGTGGAGTTTGTCGTCTTGGGTGTGCCAAGCCAATCAATCCAACCCAGTTCAGCGTTCACAACTGAAGCCTGGATTGTGGGTTGTGCAGGTGGTGGTGAATCTGGTGATTCATTTCTGGTAAATGCGAATAATTTCCAAATTTATGTATTGCATAAAAAATAAAAATAATGTATATAAGTAAATTAAGAAACTATTATTTGAGTGCCTCTTTGTCGTTTTGACTTCTGACCACTTTTCTTAAGTAGGCGCAGATAAAAATGGTCATTTTAATTAAGAGAAAATTTTCAAAATAGTCCACTTATTATTTCACATACTTCGGTTGAATTTTTTTCTTTGCCAGTTTGATCTACAAATTATCTGCTGTTTGCCATTTTGGTTCACTCTGTTAAAATTTCATAAACAGCTGTTAAATAGAGGAAAAAATTATCAATTTTGTCTTGAGTTTTTCAGTTTTTCTTCTTAATTTTGACCCAACTTTTAACCTATCAAATCTTAACCAAATTAACTAATTTTATACTAGTTTTCAAGCTATGAATATCTTCTTTACAACCATATAAAAAGTACTCAAAATGAAGTTATAAAACTCTAGATAAATAATTACAAAGTAGGCTACTTGAAACTGTAATTTTTCCATAAAATTTCTACATTTTTGAATTTTCTTCCATTTTCAATTTCCTTCGAATTCAACACCTCAAATCAATTTCTTAGCCTATTAGAAACATGTTTAAAGTCTTCCGATCCATTACTCAACCTCAAACCAACCTAGAAATCAAAATTTCAATCAAAAACATAAAACTCCAAAACCAAAAAATTGATAAGTACACCCTAACCCGAATTTTTCCTTCAATTCACATTCATTTTTGAGGTTATTTGGGTCACAAAGAAGAGAATTGAAGGAGAATTTGGATTGAGGTGTATTTATTAATTTTTCGGTTTTGGGGTTTTATGTTTTTAATTGAGATTTTGATTTCTAGCTTGATTTGTGGTTGGGTGATGAATTATGAGACTATAAATGTGTTTCTAGTAGCCTAAAAAATTGATTTCAGGTGTTGAATTCGAAGGAAATTGAAAATGAGAGAAAATTCAAAATGTAGAAATTTTATGGAAAAATTACAGTTTCAAGTAGCCTACTTTGTAATTATTTATCTAGAGTTTTATAACTTCATTTTGAGTACTTTTTATATGGTTGTAAAGAGGATATTCATAGCTTGAAAACTAGCATAAGATTGGTTAATTTGGTTAAGATTTGATAGGTTAAAAGTTGGGTAAAATTAAGAAGAAAAACTGAAAAACTTGGGACGAAATTGATAATTTTTTCGTCCATTTAATGGCTGCTTATGAAATTTTAACGGAATGGACCAAAATGGCAAACAATAGATAATTCGTGGATCAAACTGGTGAAGAAAAAAATTCATGGATCAAACCGAGATATGTGAAACAATAAGTGGACTATTTTGGTAATTTTCCCTTTAATTTAATAATTATTTGTGAAGTTTGGTATAAAGTGCTTTAACACCCTAAAGCACTTAAGTAAAACAAAGATCACTAATCGGACCCAATTTTCAAAACTATTTGACAAGACTGAACCAATCAAACACACTTAAGTCTGTACGACAGATGCACAACTCAAGAAACACAACCAGCAAGCATTTCAAATATTCATGTGAGGAGTGACAACCTAGGCACTCAAGGATCCGTCAAAGTAGGCATCCTAGTGCTAGCCACAACTAAAGTGAGATGTGTGATACTAGATTAGATTCAGTTCATCAGTTGCAATATTATCAACCATAAGCCAAAGTGTGAAACCATATACCAAGGAAATAAACACAAGTTATATAAAAGCCAAATAAACCCAGCAATCACAAGGAGGAAACACACAAGTTGTTCACCCAGAAAAAACTCAAAAGGTTAAAAAACTGGGGGTCTTATCCGCTGACCGGGCAATCCAATATGTTGAGGTTCAATACAAAGTCTATATCAGCACACAAGCTCATTTACTTACTCTAAAGCTAAGTAGCAGCTAGCATACCCACTTTGTGCAACCATCAACCAACAAGCCAAGAGTCATTTACGTTGTTGGCAGCTCTATCCTCTAGCTCATCAACACGTAGCACCCCATTTGTAGCTTGCTTATGAATCTTCAAGATATGAAAGTGATATGCAATATTTTGTCCACTTTATGCAACCATCAACCAACAAGCCAAGAGCCATTTACGTTGTTGGCAGCTCTATCCTCTAGCTCATCAACACGTAGCACCCCATTTGCAGCTTGCTTATGGATCTTCAAGATATGAAAGTGATATGCAATATTTTGGGTTAGCAAGATCAACTCCTTCAACCAAACAAGATTTGAAGAAGCCAATATAAACCCAAATCTAAAAACTAGAGTGATGTGTTTATGCTTTGGAAGAAATCTGAAACCCATACACAAAACCCATTTAGTTTTTAGATAAAACAATTCAAGAGATGAACACAAGAAAATTTTCAAAGAAAAACTTTCAACTCTTGAAAATTAAAATACCCATTTGGTTACCCCAAAACACTCAGCTCAAAGGCTGCTTAAAACATACCAAAAATTTGAATGACAAAAGGAATGAAGGGCTGCCCGTACCTTGTAGCAGCAGCCACACACGCACACCCACACTGTTCCACATGGCAGCCAATAATAGGCTCAAGTCCTAACAAACTTTCAGGACAGCTCATAGCCGAATATGCCAAAGGGAATCTGAAGATTCGTGTGGGAGAGGGGCTGAGTTGTTTTGGGAAAGTTTCCATTTTTAGAAAAGAGGATTTGGGGAAGATGATGAATAATGCAAAATGAAAAACCCATTTAAAAACTGATGTGGTGTTGTTTTGGGAAAGTTTCCATTTTCAGAAAAAAAAAATTTGAAGAAGATGATGAATAGTGCAAAATGAAAACCCATTAAAAACTGATGTGGGCTGGAGAATAAATGAGGAGAGTAAAGGCCCAATCAAAAGAAGTCAGAAAATTAGACAAGTGCAAATACCCATTTAGGAGTGTGACCCACATAAGAGACCCTCACGTGAGATCACTTAATATTCACAACATAGTATCTGCAGTTCTCGTGCCAGAAAAGTGTAGTGAATGATATATCATAGACTAGTCAAAACATGCACTACTCTGTGAAAAACTGATGTTGCGTGAAATGCATGGTATGGGTATTACCTTAGGCATGAGGGATGTAGGACCAACTGTGTAGACTTCATTGCACACTCAAATGTTCCTAACTTAGTCTAGAGCTTGTGTGAGATTCAAATCTAAAATAATTACAAGCTGTTTTGTCAAGGAAATTGCCAATACAAAACTTAAAACTAACAAGTTCCTAAAATAACTTCTTTCTCTATCTTTTTAACTACGATAAAGGTAGTTTGGACACATATTTCATCTATACAGGCATGCATATTTGGGACTTTTTATTTCATCTGTAACTCAGTACCATTAGCAGTGCTGAGACTTTCTTTAGGCTTTTCACAAAATTTGGTTGGTGTGATACCTTCACAGATATAGTTGAGATCAGCACCTAAATCTAGGAGGACAGTTATACAGACTTGGGAAATCTTGGATTTTGATTAAGACTCTAGTTTTTCATTTTTGATAAGGAATTTGGGAAATAGTTTGGAGAAAGGCATCCTTCTCTTCATCATTTTCAGTTTCTTCTTTTTCCTCAAGATGAGGATTTCAAGAGCGAAAAGGCTAGCCTATGTGGCTGCCAGATCAGACTTAATTTGAGCTACTTCTCTTTTTAAACCATTGATTTCCTTTTGGAGGTCTTCAAGGGTCAATGGGCTCAGTTTTTCTTTTGGGAATCTTTTGAAAATATCATTTATGCTATAAGACTATTCTGGTTCTTTGGCTTTGGAGGTTTCAGCTTTGTCCTTTAAGAATGTTTTGAGGGCAGTTAAGTAATTTGCTTGTATTTCTGGGTTTTCTATTTGTAAGGCAAAGTTTAGTAATTCATTTTTTGCTTCTTAACTTATCGTGTTGATTTTTTTGGTTTTTCTTGAAATCATGTTTATCTTTTGCTTTACTTTTTATTTTGGCTTACAACCTAGGCAAAATTTTGTTTCTTGGAATTTTTCATAGAGGTCTTCTTGGCTTTACTCTAAACTTGAATCCTATTCAAATTCATTGATTTGGAGATCCTCTTCAGAGGAACTCTCGTCAGAAGAATCTCTTGTGTCTGTCTGGGCTTCTTCAGCTAAAACTTTTAAGATTGTGTTTTGGGTTTTTTTATCAAGACTGAGAGTCTTTAGAGTTTGTCTAACCCTACATTGGTTTTTGTAATGACCAGTCTTTCCACATTTGTAACAGACCAGAGGTTTTCTATCTTTTGTTTGAAAAGCTTTCTTTGTTTTCTTAGGGGAAGGTTTCCTGGATGGTTTCTCAAGGTGAGAAAATTGTATATGTGGTTTCCTTGGATAGATTTTGGAAGGTTTTCTTTTATGAGGTTTTGGCGAGGACATCTGGAAGCCAAACTGCTCCCAAAAACTTCCTAATTCTTATCTTAAAGTGATGTTATCTTTTTTTAGCTGGGTTTTAATCTTGATGTCGGTACAGAGTTTGACACCAGTAGTATTTATGAAATTTATAATTTGCCCATAAGAGAGATCTCTGTAGGGTATTTTGTCGTTATATATTTGTTTAAGCTTGATTATAACCATTTCAGTGAAAAGATTAGGTAATCCTAAGATAAACTTTGCTTTCTAGAAGGACTGAGCACAATCTTCTCTCATTAGTACCCTAGTTAGGAAAATATCCTTATACCAAGAAAAGTCTTGCATCCGTTTACATCTGAGGTTTGAGAGTGTTTCTTCAGATCTATTGATTAAGGCAAAGTTTTCTCCAACAAAATGCCGAAAAATGGCATATATTAGAGATGCCACACAGTTAGGGATTGGTTGGCCATGTTGGTCGAGAACAGGGTTTCCATTGTCTTCCTTTTTTATACTTTCTCGAATTGATGTTTTGTCATCTACTGCGAGATAGTGATCCCACCATCCTTTTAACTAGCCAATGAAACCGGCAATTAAAATGTCAACAATGGTAAAATCACTTTTACCGCTGCCACAGTAAACATTAACGACCATTATCATTTCTTCCATATGTTGGATTGTTTGATATTCACTCATCCCATCGATATTTCATTCATATAGATTGGACTCATGAAAAGTTGAATGAACAAATTGTTTTCTTGTTTCAAACTGTAAACCAATTGGTGTTGGTCTTGGATAGTAAGGCGTTTTGCTTGAGATTGGTGTTTTCAATTTGTTGAGTTGGAAACCTGACTCAGAGTGAGACAAGTGTTGGGTAATTACTCTGATTGTGTTCAGGGGTTTCGGAGTAGAAATATGAAGATTTTCTAATTTTAAATTGATTTCTTTAAGAAGTTCTTGATCATTTTTAAGTCTTGAGTCTTTTCCTAATTCAAAAGCTTTGATTATGAGAACTTCTTTGTCCTTGGATTGTCGTATCGGGTATCCCCTTTGATTAGAGTTTCAACTCTTTCAAGCTGGTCTCCTAATGAGTCCAGATATTGGTTGGTGAAGTTATTTTGCCCTATAATTTTTTTGACATCTTTATTGGTTACTTCTTTGTCAAGAATGAAAAGAGCTTTGATCTTTTCCTAATTCAAAAGCTTTGATTATGGGAACTTCTTTGTCCTTGGATTGTCGTATCGGGTATCCCCTTTGATTAGAGTTTCAACTCTATCAAGCTGGTCTCCTAATGAGTCCAGATATTGGTTGGTGAAGTTATTTTGCCCTATAAATTTTTTGACATCTTTAGTGGTTACTTCTTTGTCAAGAATGAAAAGAGCTTTGAAAGGAGAGGCTTTAATTACACTTGATCTTACTATCAAGCTAATTTCCTCTAGAGGTGGTCTTTTTGACTCTATGGTTTTGTTTTTAGTAGTTACCCAAGTTTTGGTGGTTTTGTTTGTGACTTGGATTGTTCTTGGAAAGGATAAGAAATCTTATTCTCTTCACAGTAGATCTAAAGCCATTTGAAAAAGAAGATGTGAATTTTGTGTTTATTCAGAAATTCATAATATTTTTCTTGCATTAAAAGTTTGTCAAAGTTTTCAGAAAATCATTTTCTCTTTTCTTTATTTTCTTTTGAAAAGTAATTTTGTTGTAAGTATTCTTTGTTTATTTCAAAGTCTTCTTTAAAAATTGTAAAAATTTGTAGGTCAGTTTTGTCTACCATTGAAGAAAAAGTGGGTGAACTTGGTCCATCATTCTGGTAAAAAACTTGCGGAATCTTATCTTTTGAGACTTCCTTTACTTGAGTGCTTCTTTTGACTAAATTTGGTGGTTCTGATTCCTCACTCGAGGAGTCCTGGATATTTCTGTTTATGTTTAAATTTGTAAAATCTTGACTGACACTTGAGACTGATTTTGACTTTAGGAACTATTTTGATTCTTGCCCTAGATCAGAGGTTGATCTTTGAGCCGAGAAGTAATCGTCTAAGATTATTTTTATTTGTCTTTTATTTGTGAATTTTATACCTACGCTGCCATCTGGCTCTTTGTAGATATAGTCTAGTTGTTGGTTTTGTATCCTAGCTAAGGGAACAGCATCGGATAGTCTCCATTCACTGCGAAGATCAACATCATTCCAATGAATAGTTTCAGAAATACTAATGTTTGCTCTTCTCAGATCCGTCTCAAGGAGAAGAGTGTTGACAGGACCGTCCCCGAATTCTATCCTGGAACTCGAAGATGTTCTGCGGGAATCTAATATCAAGGAAAATCCTACCGAAAATTCGGTAGAACCTCCCCTGAAATTGGACTAACCCTTTTTAAAACGAAACCTGCAAAGAACACTTCTAAAACAACAGCTCATCTACCACATCAAAAGGGGTCTCCGACCCAAACAAATTCAATTCAACTGATTTAGTGTTCAACAAAATTATCAGAGTTGCGCTACAAGACTAACCCAAAGAAATAAATTACAGAGCTAACTAAGTGCCTACAACCTACAAAGTTTAACTAGTCGCCTCGATGTCTTGGCTCGACCGTTCCACCGCTACTACCTGGGGGAAAATTTAAAACAACCAAAAAAGGGAAAACTAGTGAGATGACTCAGTGAATGGACGAAGATAACAAGTGTTTAAACTTAAATTATAAAAATCCATTTATTATGGCAACGATAAAAATAACTGAGCACTAAAACCTCACGTCTCTCTTTAAAATCCCTCAGTTTTAAATCACTTTCATAAAATCCACTGAAACTCCATATAAAATCCACATCTGAAATCCATTTTGAAAACTCTAATAAATCGATAAAACTGATCAAGCTCCCAAAATATCAAATAAGAACTGAAATCTATGTTCTCACGAATTATCTTTGTAAACTAATCTAAAAAGAATGCTTTCACCCAATCCAATATCCAGAAATCCTGCCATACATGCGCAGGGCCCACAACCTGCCGTACACATACAGGACCAATAATCCTGCCGTACATGTGCAGAGCCGGAGTCTGTCATACACATGCAGGGCCAACAAACTGTCATACGTGCACGCAGAGTCACCCCCAAAGGGCAAGGCATCCCGGTACACGGCCCAAAGCCTACGCGTGTGCCGTGATGGGTCCCG
>QANT01008324.1:0-23836 GCA_003254885.1 Purshia tridentata | reverse complement strand
CATGACCCGACCCACCTCTGCCTTCTCCACCACCGCCACCGCCACCACCTCCACCTCCACCTCCACTACCAGTTTTCCCTCCTCCAGAACCAAATCCCTCACCATGTCCAGAACCACTGCCTACACCATTATCACCTTCTCCTCCACCTCCACCTCCACCACCGCCAAAACCACCACCACCACCATGCCCTCCATTATGACTCACTCCCTTACCGGCATCCCCACCAAAATCTCTACCACCTCTTCCAAAAAAACTTCCACAACCCCGCCAACTTGGATATGAACAATCGTCCACATCATCATCAAACCTCCCCCCGCTTTCATCAACTTCTTTTCCATGACCAAACCCACTTATACCGTGCATGCCCATGGCTCTTAGAACAAGCAAGGCTCTGTAACCCAATTAAGCTAGGCCACTTGCTTAATAGGCTTGTTAATTAGTACGTAATGCATGTCTTCGATCTCTATATATAGGAGAAATTTTTCTGGACGTGCTGTTATGAATAAAAAATATTGGGATATTAGTTTGCTACTTTGGTGTGTTTTATATTTATTGATATCTAGAATTCTTAATTTTAATCAAAATCTTAAAACTGTACATATATTATAATTTAAAGAGATTTTCGCTTCTTCTTTTTTTGTCATAGTGATACTGTGCCACACTAGCTAGCCCACAAGTGCTCAGTATATAGTAATAAGGTAGAAATTTAATTATCTGTTTGTCTTTTTTTTAATTTTAATTTTAACTAATTAATAGGATTTATGTAATTCTATTAACACTCAAAGAGTAATAAGATACTTGACAAAAAAAAATTACTATAAGTTTTATTTCATATTTTACTCTTAGATTATAAATTTATGTCAGCTAAAATTAAAAGGTAGTCATGTTGTACTCTTACGTACTTAGATAATAAATATGTCTAAAATTAAAAATCAAACAAAATCAAAGAATGGATCTCAATCCTATAAGTTATAACCAAAAATACTGGTCCATGCTCTGATGCTCATTTATTAATGTTTTTCAAAGAGACAAATAAGTGTGGGGAATAAAAAAATCATCCGAGTGAAGAATGGTCCAAGCTAGTTAGTCCAAAATAAGTTTTGTGAGGTCAACTAAAGAGCCGACAAGAAATAGTAAATAAAACTCAAACCATTATCAAAGAATTCCTTGCCCTCGATCTGTTATCAATACTCTCAAATAATTGTGGAGAGATTGCAAATAAATTAATCCACTTGCAGAATAATAATCAAGCAGACATGGTGGAGTAGGCAAGGGTACGTATATCTTGATATTTCGGAGAGGCCGGGATAGTGAGCCATAATTAATTAAGGCATTTTTAACTCCTTCATAATTCACATGTCCCGTATATGTCATCTTATTAATTAATTACTTTCCACAAATTGATATATAATTTTTCTGAACTCAGATTCTTCATTTATATCACTCGCATAGCGATTTCCAGATAGATAAGCAGACGAATAGGATCATGTAAAACCAGCCATGTGACCAATTAATCTGGTATATATAAAAGAAAAGTGTTTGGGGATGACACCCCCCAATACAGTCAATGGTCAACACCTCTAGGCCATGTGGAGTCTCGTGTCCGAGTGCAGCCTCACTACCTCAGTCAACAATCCACCGAGGCAACTGTTCCGAATCGGATCCCATTGCTTGATCCAATCCGAACGGAACATACCTTCAATGTTCGGATGAGCAAAGGCTAACAAGTTACCAATGTTCAGATTGGATTCTCTGTTCAGATCCGATCGGGGTGTCTCTGAGTATTTTCCGTCAAGCAGGGGTCTTCTGACCACCATCTCATCCTCTTTGTGTTCGGATCGGAAGCCACTGTCTCTTTTGAGCCGAGCATTGCTTGGGAGAACCAACGCTCGCGTGGGTTCACTGCAATTCAAAGCCTCGCTCGGAGCGGATCAACCCTCCTCGACTCATCCCTTTCCGAGCCAAGCGCACCTACATCAGCAGTTATTACGCCTGACATACCGAAAGTACATTTGTGCTTTACATTTATTGCTCAGTCGCTTTTGCCTTACTTCCATTTAATGCCAGTGACCTCCAGCCATTTAGTAGTCACCTCTCCTACATTAAATGAGAAGTTTGTCAGCCATCTTGCCTGTTTTTCAAACTTAGCATCTGAGACCTATGATCAGCAATGACCACCCCTACGAACAAACAGAAATATCCCATACCCTTTGCCTATAAATAAGAGCATGTTCACAAGGGGAAGATGGATAGAAATTCTACAAAAACACTTGCCCAAGCTCTGAAGAAATATACCCAGAAAACTTACCTCTTTTCCTTCATCTTTCTCCCAAGTTCTTGCTGGTTTCTTCACTTACTCTTGCATCTTCCTCCTTGCATCTCCCTGACTTTACCATCGGAGTACCTTCGGCTGGTACCACACCGGTACTCTTTTCTGATCAACTTGCAGGAAGAAGTTCAAAACCAGCGAGCCGACGAGCTCGGATCAACCACTTAGCTTACCAACTCGTCCACGCCAGCNTTCACAAGGGGAAGATGGATAGAAATTCTGCAAAAACACTTGCCCAAGCTCTGAAGAAATACACCCAGAAAACTTACCTCTTTTCCTTCATCTTTCTCCCAAGTTCTTGCTGGTTTCTTCACTTACTCTTGCATCTGAGACCTATGATCAGCAATGACCACCCCTACGAACAAACAGAAATATCCCATACCCTTTGCCTATAAATAAGAGCATGTTCACAAGGGGAAGATGGATAGAAATTCTGCAAAAACACTTGCCCAAGCTCTGAAGAAATACACCCAGAAAACTTACCTCTTTTCCTTCATCTTTCTCCCAAGTTCTTGCTCGTTTCTTCACTTACTCTTGCATCTTCCTCCTTGCATCTCCCTGACTTTACCATCGGAGTACCTTTGGCTGGTACCACACCGGTACTCTTTTCTGATCAACTTGCAGGAAGAAGTTCAAAACCAGCGAGCCGACGAGCTCGGATCAACCACTTAGCTTACCAACTCGTCCACGCCAGCAGAAGTCCTCATTTAAGTTGCGTGCAAAGGTCTGAGCAAATTTTTGCATCAACAAAAAGATTAAGTATTGTTGTAGGTTGTTTGGGTGGCAAACACACTTGAAATGTACCCCCTAGAAAAGTACGGATTACCTGGACACCAATATCCATTATTCCTGCATGTATTTATTCATTTATTATTTTTGGCCGCATTCCTGCATTTCATCATATGTATATATCTCTCTATTGATTGGTGCACATATAGATAGAAAAATTTGGGGAGAATATTGAACCACTCAAGCAATGGTTTAAAGTACTCAGCGTTTAGTTATGCTCAAAGAGATATATATATATATATATATATATATACAACAAGGTTCCATTGCGGGATTCTCACAAATTAGAAGTTTGTGGGATCCCCCTTGTGGGGCCCACACGAGTCGTTTTGTATCGATCCGAACCGTTCATTTTTTACATCTCTATTAATATATCATCCTTGCAAAAAATTAGCTAAATCGGAAACCATTTGCCTATTTAACTTTGACCAAACAAGTGGATGATTTCATAAAAAATATTTGGTTCGTCCATTTGTTTTATCAAAGTTAGATAGGAAAATGACTTCGGATTTGACTAATTTTTTGCAAGGATGATCTATCAGTGGAGATGTAAAAAATGAACGTTCGGATCGATACAAAACGACTTGTGTGGGCTCCACAAGGGGTATCCCACAAACTTCTAATTTGTGGGAATCCCACAATGGAGCCTTGCTGTATATATATATATATTATGCAAGGAGTTAAATTTCGGTTTTATGGAAATTTCGAGAAAATTTCGATTTCGCTAGGGTTTTGATAGAAATGACGGAAATTGTTATTAAAATACGGAAATTTTGAATGAAACTTTACTATAAGTTTATTTAACATATAATCTACTATACTGATAAAAAAAATATTGAAGAAATCAAATTTTACAATAGGTTTCATGTGTTAAGGTGATTATAATGTACGCTGGTGACAATTACAGTTAAATAAAATTAGTANTAAATAAAATTAGTATAATTAATAAATGAAATTAGTATATTATTTATATTTTATATTTTTTAGGATAAGGTATAAGATATTAGAGGTTTAGATCTTTTATTTTTAATTTTTTTGTATAGAAATCTATAAGAGTTTAGGGTTTAAAAACAACAAAACGAAACCCCAAAACTAAAAACCAAATGAAACCTCAAAAGTAAAGATTAAATGAAACCCAAAACTAAAAAACTAAACAAAATCTCAAACGAAACCCGAAACTTTTTTTTTTTCAATTGCCTAAATGTCTCAAACGGTCAAATTTCAATTAATTTTAAATTTTTTTCTTTTCTTTCCTTCCTTCCTTTTTTATTCCTTTCCTTTTTTCTTTTCCTTCTTTTTTTCTTCCCTTCCTTTTTTTTCTTTTCTTCCTTTTTTCTTTTCTTTCCTTTTTTTTTCCTCCCTTTTTTCCTTTACCCTCCCCCTGCCCAGCTGCCCGTGAGACCCACTCTCTTTCCCCTTTTTTTTTTCTTTCCTCTCTCCTCCCTGCTCGTGAGTCTCACCTTTCTCTCCCATTTTTTTTTTCTTCCTTCCTCACACAGCAGCCACCACCACCATGTCCGGCCACCAAGCATGCATTTTCTGATCAATCCAAGGCCACCAGCGGAAGGCCCAGACGCCGGCCATCTTCTCCTTCCCTTCCTCCATGCCGGCCAGCCACCATGTGCTTACGAAATTGCAAAATTGAAGATTTCCACCGCCGGTTTCTTTCGCCGATTCCGGCCACCTTCGAGCTCCGATCACCATTTTTTTTTGTGGGTTTTTCTTCCCTCACCATAGGCTTTCATTCCCCTAAAGTTTGATATGCCAATTTTGTGTAATTTGAGTTTTGATTTTTAGGGTTTGAATAGAATTCGAAAATTTCTGAAATTTACACGAAATTTAGAAGGAAAGGTTTTAAAATTTACATACCTCCCAAAAACGAAATTTAACTCCTTGGTTAAACCTTAGATTCAAACTCCAAATAATTAAAATCATTGCATTAGATATGTGGATACTAATATAGACGGAGGATGTTGAGAAAATGCTTACTAATCCATAAAATTGGATGCGGACCTTATGGCAAAGTAAAAAACTACTAGAAGGTTATATATGATTGTATTCTTTTATAAAAAAGGTGCACTATATTTTTTTTATCACTGTATTTTAGCTCAAAATTATATTTGATCATCATGATTTCAATAAATAAAACAAATATGATCCATATTTTAATACGTAAACCTAAATTAGATCAGTTACAAACTAACGCTATTAAGTTATATACGTAATAACAACATACAAAGGTGTGGAGTCGATCTCTTTATTATAGAAAATAAACTCCCAAATAAAAAAAATAATGAAATAAAACAAAGAAAAGGGGAACAAAACCCCGGGAATTTGAAAAGAGATTGAGAAAAACCCTAAAAAAGGGCGGTGGATGCGAAAGGGAAGAAGAAAGTCTGATAGTCTGAGAGTGAAGTGGCGTGGTGAGCATAGCAAATGGCAATGACAAAGGAATTGAGGGTAACTGAGATAGACGGCAGAGGGAGGGCGGTTGTGGCAGCTCAGCCACTGAGCGGAGGCCAAATCGTCCTGAGAGACTCTCCCATCCTCCTCTACTCTGCCCTTCCTCTCATCACTCCCACTCCGCCGCCGCCTTCTCCATATTGCGACCACTGCTTCAAAACTCTACAATCTCAACCCCCAGCTGCTTCCATTTCTTCATGTCCTTGGTGTTCCCGCCACGTCTTCTGCAGCCCCAATTGCCTCTCCGACGCCCTCTCCTCCTCCCACTCGCCTTGGGCTTGCCAAGCGCTGCGCCGCCTCCGAGATTGCCCTTCGCCTCTCTCCGAGCAGCCACTCGATCGTCAGGTCCAGGCTCGGTTCCTGGTCGCCGCCTACAACCTTGCCCTGCTCTTCCCTTCCAACTTCCAGATATTGTTGTCTCTTCAGGGTCAGCCGGGGGAAGCCACCGCCGACACCGCCGCAGCTGCCCAGTTTCTGCATGCTCTCATCTCGTCCCTCTGTCCTCCTCCCTTCCCTCAAGAGCAGCAGCATCTGTTTTCGATGGAGTTCTCCGCGGCTCTGCTGGTGAAGGACAAGCTCAATGCCTTTGGGTTAATGGAACCCTTCTCTGAAAACTCTCAGAGATCGAGCAGAGCCTACGCTATATATCCCAGAGCCTCCTTCTTCAACCATGATTGTCTCCCCAATGCTTGTAGGTTTGATTACATTGATACTTCCCAAGACGACCAGAACACCGACATCATCATCAGAATGATCCATGATGTTCCGGCCGGAAGGGAGATCTGCTTGAGCTACTTTCCTGTTAACCAGCCCTATTCCAGCCGCCAGAGGACTTTGGCGGAGGACTATGGTTTTGTCTGTCACTGTGACCGCTGCAAGGTCGAAGCCAATTGGTCCGACAATGACGAAAATGATGAAGCTGGGGATGAAGCAGAGGGTATGGATGAGGACGAAGACCAGCAAATGGAAGTAGCCTCAGAATTAGAATCAGAGAATGGCATTGAAGCTCAAGCCCAAGCGGAATCTGATTTCCCTCATGCCTATTTCTTTGTCAGATTCATGTGTAATAGACCCAATTGCTGGGGCACTCTGGCCCCTTTGCCCCCAAAAGATGGTGGAGCTCCTTCTAATGTTATGGAATGCAATGTCTGTGGCAACCTTAAGAAAGATGATGAGTAAATCAACGGTCATGGACAAGACAGGCTCTCATGAATGCCTAACTGCTCTCTTGCTTGCTGCTTTGTGTGAGTTTCACTGTCTTCTTTCTACATTCACATCACTTCTTACTTTTACTTCAGTTCTATGATCTTATTCAGAGCCATCCAAAATTAGCTGAATCATTTATAGACTAAAGTTTTGACTTTTGAGTTTGACCCTAATCTCTCACCTGTTCAATTTCTATATCTGATGCTTGCTTGTAAACTTTTGTATCACTGAATTTTTTTGTAGTTGTTTGTGATTAAAAAAGGACTCCTATAACAATTAAATAGTGATACTTATCCAAGTGAAACAAAGTGAAGTACTATGCATTGCCAAGCAAAGAATGTTCAGTGGCCCTCTGTTTTTATCCTTGGAAGGCAACTATTCCAAGTTATATTACATAATTGATTTCATCTATGTGTCATCCCCAGAGTCCTTGGGAAAATGTAAGGGTTATTTGCACTATTGTTTTAAGTTCATATATTTATATGTCATTGATACATGCTCAGACCAAAATTTAAGTATGGTGATGTACATGAGGAGAATATTAAAACTCTTCTATTTAAACTAGTAGGAGTAGGACCGGCTGAAGCCTGAAGGCATTGGTATTTAAATGTGTTGATGTGTTGGTTCTGCCGAGGAGATATTTTTCTTTTCAGCATTCTAAGGGGAGTGAAAAAAAAAAACAAAAACAGTTGCCACATCCAGTTGCCGCGTCATAAAAGCTTCCAAATGATACATGTGATAAGGCAAATGTGGCATTTGACTGAGCAAATTGACAGAGAGAATGGCTTAGATGTCCTATATCTGACTTGCATGTTCCTATCAATATAGTGGAAGAAGGTTTGAGTAAGGAGTACATATATAAAGAATAACAAAAGCTATTACTTTTGGTGCAAAGATATGCATGTTTTTTTCGCAACACATTAGAAATATATGTTAGACATACTTATAAATTTAATATTAACATGCCAAGTATCTAAATTTTTGTAAAAAACTTTTATGAAATTAATTAATAAGATGGTCCTTTTTTGAGACCATGAAAGGGATAAATGGCTAATGTAATAATGTGGAATCGTTTTTTATTGCCCCAAACGTACATAGTAATATTCTTCTATGGGAATCAAGATGATTTAAGTGCATTTCCCCTATATTAGGTGTATGCTGAAAATACTTATTGAATGTTTCGATCACAGGCTTCAAGAGATGAAAATTTGATTCTTCATGATCTTCTAGTCTGTTAAAGAAAGCGAAATATCTTTAGGTTTTGATTCCTTTGGTTATGCCTTTTTGCAATGGGTAAGCTGTCATTTTCTTGTTCTTCTCTAGTCTAGGTACATTATTATGACCTAATGATATCTGTGGGTGGATTATTGTTGCCTATGCCATAATCTTCTAATTCAGTTAGCAGAAGTTTGTGTTTTTCCTGACTTAAAGCCAACAACCGGTTAGTGGGAATTGTAGACTTTATAGCACTAATGAGGGATTAGTATGCTGACTATTAGTCACAGGAGTTGTTATCACCAAGGATGACTGGTTTGCAGGTTCTTTTAAGTGCGCATATGGGCATATGTTAAGCTATGTGGAATTGTATTCATCATGTGGCAAAGATTACACTTGTGCATTATTATGTTAGCCTCCTTTCTTTTTTAATTTTATTTCTTATTTTTATTGAAACTCAGAAACTATGATATGCTGTCATCCAACATATGTTACAAAGTGTCCCCCCCAAAACCCCACATGTTCATAGTTTCATTATAATGTACCTAAGGGTATCCTATAATCTTAGGATCCAATGAAACTGGCTGTTTTAGGTCTCTCTCTGCACATGTGCATGGCCTGCAATGCTCTTTATCTCTCTGTGTAGTGTGTGAGAGTGATGTTTGAAACTGTTCTTCCTAAAACATTACCAACCATTTTCTAATTTTCTCTGATAGAGCTCACACTTAATTAGAAGTTAATCTATTTCATGCTTAGACACATTGGTGGTACTGGGTGTCCATCACCAACCTGTTTTAGGCGGTAAGATTTTACTTTACTCAAAAGAAAACTTGGCAATCAATAGCGCCAAGGGGTGCGTGGACAAAGCATGCAATACCAATATTGTGAAGGCATGGATTAATTGTGTTTGTATGTATTAGTATTTAGTAATCAATAAGGTTTATTTATAACCGACTAGTTTCCTTCAACTGCTCCAACCTTCAACGAATCTAATACGTAGACGCTTTCCTAATCACGCCATACTGAGTGACCTTGTGAATCAGCGCACTTGCTGTTTTGGACCACAGTGTAATGCATCATGTTTTTGGCAATGGCATCATACCCAACCCAATCACATTGTTTTTAATAACGAAAGAGATAGGTAAAGGTAACATGAGACAATTTCAACTGATCATCTTTTTTGATAGAGGTGAGACTTATTCATGTGAGATCTTATATAAATAGGTCTTGCATCTATTAGAAAGACAGTTTTCAAATTAATCAGTTAAAATGATATAAAGTAGTCAGTCAAAATAATTTATAAAGTGGTTAATTAAAATGATCTAAATAATTTTATTTTTTATCACCGCCTTCTTCTCCACTGTCATGTTGGCACAAAAGTTTTGAGTTGTAGAGGTAACTTTATTATTTGTGTTTGTCACTGCGTGCGTAATGAACGGTGTCCATTAAAATGGCATGGGATTGTTTGTTGGTTTGACCTAATTTAATCCCACGTAGGTGTGTTTGTCTTTATGATGGTGGAAATGGAGCATATATCGTACCTTGTAGATACTATATCTTTGGAACTTTTAATAACCATGAAATGGGTTTGCTTTTGTACTGCTTCTATTGTTTGGGATTATCTTTCTTTAACCGTGTCCGTTCCACATGGGGAACTTGGGAATATTCGAATTTCTTTGCTTTATGTCTTCCTCATCACTTGCGCAAAAGGAACCATATCACTGAATGCTTCTGAAATGAAAAAGACCAAAACCCTGTGACCAAGGAAAAAATAAAAATGAAAGGACCATCACCCAAAAATGAAAAAAGATAGAGGAAAAGACAATGGGGAACCATTAAACTAAACATGCAGCAGGCCCTCCCCTCCCTTTATGGGTCCGAGTAGTAGGTTCCAAATACCAAAAGCCGCACTTTCTTCAGTTGTACTGTATGTAGTAGCTAGATTTTGCAATAAAGTTATTAATTATTATTCAAAAATCGATCTCGATCATAAGTTTTTGGATTAAGGGCCCTTGGATTAATTCAAATATATCTGAAACAGATATAATATTCAGATTTGATTTGAGACCATTAAAAGGACGGCTAAGTTTCGTGAGAGATAAAAGGGTCGATTATTATTTATATATGAAATTTATACATTTATAGTGAAGATTGAAACTTAATTAATTTTGTGACCCATAGTAATTTGGAGAGTCAGATTATTGTATTTGTTGCTATCCTATTCCTATTCCAAAAGAGAAAAGTAGTATGCTATGCTTCCATAATTTTCTAAATTCCATTCCAGACTAAAAGCAAAAATGTGAGCGGTGGTAAAGCTGCCGACCCATGCAACTAAGCATGTATGCATGTAACTGCTTCAGTGCTTATGTTTGAACTTTTAAGTTGCGGCGCTTCCCTCGCCAACGTCAAGTGGCTCAGGAGGATCCAATCCAGCAAATTAAAAATTTAAAGCTACCAAGATATTTTCAGATGTTCCTCATCATCAACATTTGGCTTCCCAAAGCCCTAATCAGAAAGCGCCACGTGTTTCAGTGACAGTTTATACACGAGTGCACAGTCACACTTACACAAACACGTGGAGTTGGAGTGGTATTGTAAATTTGTACGTATAGTTACTATAGTAGTAGTAGATTCCGACGTTCTTATTGTCCGAGTCCTATTACAACGCAAATTACTAGACGGGAACAGTTAGGAAATTGGAGGGTAAATACGGGAAATATCGGGTTTTTGTTTTTTTTAATGTTATAATAACAAACAAATATCTGTTGAAATCCTAAAAATAAATACATTTCCTATTGGTTTTAGAGTTTGCCATATATAAGAGGGAGAAGGTGGAAGATAGAGAAGAGGAAGCAGAAAGGAGCGAGTCGGGGAGAGCATTCAAAGTGAGAGCTGCAGGGTCAGGGTCTGCCTCTTCCCCCTAGCGCCTTATGCGTTCCTCCATCAAATACCAAAACCAACAAAAAAGAAAAATCATACACAAATAAATTTGTTTTCGATCAGAAGCCGCGCGGGAAGAAGAAGAAGAAGAATAAGAAGAAGATAAGGTGATTGATTGATATTCTGTATCAGATTTTCTGTTGTGAATGTGGTGGATATATACATATATATATATTTGATTTGTTGAATGTTCATGCATTACGTTTGGAAGTGGTGTATTAAGTATTCATGGTATTCTATCTCTGTCGACGATGATATTGATAGGGAAGGGGATGACGATGTACGAGCCTATTAAAGGCTACGAACATGATGAAGACCGTAAAATGGCGTTGAACAAGATTAACATTCATGAGGACGATGCTGATGTTGAGATGGCCACTCAGATCTCCAAATCGAGAACCGTCTCGCCCACCGCCTCCGCCATCGCCGCCGCTGCCGCCGCCGTTGGTGGTGGTGGTGGTGGTGCTACCAGGATCAATGTTTTACATGAAGATCAGGCCTCATTATCTTCCAAGTTAATCCACCGCCAACAGCAACACCAACAACGCCTTGTTTCGCTCGATGTCTTCCGCGGACTCACGGTTGCGGTAATGTCTACTTTCCTCTCCTCCCCTCTCTTCATTTTGTTTTCATGTTATTATTTCACAACAAATAAATAAAACAACTCAAAGGTTAATAATTTAATGCATTTGTCTAAATTGATTTTTATTGGGATTCATTACCGGAGCGATTAGCAAATTTAGCAGTATTTACATGCTGCTAAAGCCGAACCACCAACTTTAGTGGAGAAGGCGCTTTTCGACGCCGTTAAAGAATAAAACTTTATGTACGACACCGTTTCGTTTCGCTTTTGTTCTAAGCATAATTGGTTCAGGTAGCTTTGTTTGTTTGTTTGTCTGTCAACTTAATAAGATTTTAGTGTTATTCCCCTAGCATGAGTCACACATGACCATAGGATGAACGGACGTCTCTGTTTAGTTCAACTTGCTAGTGTTTGATAAATGAACACGTCACCTTCCTAATATAGAGAAACCCAAACGAACCCCCCAAAATAGAATTTCTTTAGTCTTCATTCTACTCCTTATATTTGCTGGTAGCGTTTCAAGTAACGTTTGGTTGGATTCTCATACTCATCCTGAGAAAAAAATGAGAGATCATCATTGATTGCCATTATTCCTTTTTTGTCGGCATTAGGATCTGGATCAGTCCAAATTTGAAAGGCGTAAGATCTGGTTTCGGAATTCAGATCTAAATCGAAATGCAATGGACCTTCAACATGGTTTCAACGCTTCAACGGAAAGAAATCATAAATTCATAAATAATTATACGCCACAGCCACACCAAACCTCTGTGTTGGTTGCTTTATTATATCATTGATGAGAAGGAGCATCATGTACTGTGCACGTAAATAACATCTGCAGGAAGATCTGGTTGTAGCTTTTTTCTAGTCTTCCTTTAATTTGATATGATGGGCCAACTCTATATTTAAGATTCGTAAGGGGCATTTATTGGGGTCCAACTGGCCATACTTCCTATGCCTAGGTCGGCTAAACCCCACAGTCAATCAGTCTGTCAGTCTCTGTCCATTGCAGCTGCTTGGTCCAACCATTGGGGTCATCAATCCCATGCTTCTTGCAGACAGAACTTGCTTTCAATTGCCAAAAACCACTCATTGCCCATTTAACTCTTCACTTTGAAATCAGTGTAAACCATTTTTTTATTTTCAGAAAGAGTGAAAAAACTTTCCTAGGTTAATTTTGTTTGTTTTTTCAGGACAGAGAGTATTTTTTTATGATTCGAGAAAAATTTACCTGGTATTGCTACCTGCTATCTAACGGTGGATAAATATCCTACAAAAAATTGTACCCTTAAAATTCATCCAAAGATCTAACGTTTTGTTTATGGAATTGAATTTTTATGAAATCAATTCATTTGCATTTTTCAGTTGAAATGAAATGTAATATTATCATTTATGTTTGATAATGTTAGAAAAGTAAATGAAAAATATCTTTTAATTTTTATTTCTATGTTTAGTTTGTGCATAAGTAGGAAATAAAATGGATTAAAATAGTCTTAAAAAAAAAAATTAATGCTTTTCCATGGAAAGGGAAAATCAAATCAAAATTGAGAGGAATGACTCAATTTTCCCATTTTGGGTGGATTTTCACGAGTCACGGAATGATTTTTCTTGTCTACACTTAATAAATATGGGAATAAAATTATATTTTCATTTCCAAACTTTCAAACACTGAACCAAAATGATACTAAAAGTGAAATTATCACATGCAGGGTTGCCCGTATGTGAAAAGAGAAAAGTGGATTAACGTTCAAATTTGCTCTGTTTTTTACTTTAACATTTCAAGTCATACTTTGCTATGTATAAATTATAATCAAAGGAAGTGACTCAAAGCCATAAGATTTTGTTGATATGCAGCTGATGATACTAGTGGACGATGTTGGTGGACTCTTGCCTGCTATTAACCATTCACCTTGGAATGGTTTAACCCTAGCGGATTTGGTCATGCCATTTTTCCTCTTTATGGTTGGTGTTTCACTTTCACTTGCCTACAAGAGATTGTCTTGCAGACCTGTGGCGACTAGAAAGGCTATATTGCGGACCTTGAAGCTTCTAGCACTAGGCCTTTTTCTTCAAGGTGGCTATTTCCATGGCGTCAAGGATCTAACTTATGGGGTAGATCTTCAACAGATTAGATGGATGGGTATCCTACAGAGAATTGCAATAGCATATTTAGTAGCGGCATTGTGCGAGATTTGGCTAAAGGGTGATAATAATGTGAATTCCGGATCATCTCTGTTCAAGAAATATCAATTTCAATGGTAACTAATATTCATTTGCTTGTATGGTTCCTACTTTGTTTATTTGCTCAATTTTGAATGTATGTGACCTTTCTTTCTCTCTCTCTCTCTCTCTCTTTCTCAGGGTTGTGGCATTGATAATTACTGTGCTAAATCTATCATTGCTATACGGCTTGCATGTTCCTGATTGGGAGTACCAAATTTCTACCAATTCCTCCTCTGCTCCAAAAACATTTTCAGTAAGTTTTGATCATTTCTTTCTTAACTTTTTCCGTAATTTCTCTATCATTGGTGTGACTGACTTTTTCTATCTTATCTCCATTTGGAAGGTGAAATGTGGAGTAAGGGGTGACACAAGACCAGCTTGTAATGCTGTTGGCATGATTGATCGTAAAATATTGGGTCTTCAGCATTTGTATAGAAGACCAATCTATGCACGAACAGAGCAATGCAGTATCAACTCCCCAGATTATGGTCCATTACCGACTGATGCTCCTACTTGGTGCCAAGCCCCTTTTGACCCTGAAGGACTTTTAAGGTATATTTCATAATTTCATAATTAATTGTTGAATCCCATTATATCTCCATCTTGAAAACATGTACTCTAGCTAGTTGATCTTATTTATAATCTATCTGTTTCTCAATTCCGTGCTTACCTTCGCGGTTGCAGTTCGGTGATGGCTATTGTTACCTGCTTGGTTGGTTTGCACTATGGCCACATCATTATCCATTTTAAGGATCACAGGGACAGAATTCTGCACTGGATTCTCGCATCCTCGACTCTTGTAGTTTTAGGCCTTGCCTTTGACTTATTTGGTAAGTGATCTCATCACAAATTTTTGATATGTAAATGAGTATTGTGGTAATAATAATCGAAGTTGTGGCATTTTCTTGTCAGTAAATTATCTGCTTCTCTTTTTTCAGGCATGCATATAAACAAGCCTCTGTACACATTTAGTTACATGTGTATCACAGCTGGTTCTGCTGGCATTCTCTTTTCTGCAGTTTACTTGATGGTAAGATATCTAGTCATGTAATGTGAAATCACCCTTTTCACAATTTCTTTAATTATCTCATTAACTTGTCATTATCTTTTATAAACCCCTGGACTTTCACTCTGCTCAATTTGTTCACCGCACCTTTTCCTCTCTAGTTGCTAACGAATTCGATTTTCCTGCAGGTCGATGTGTGCGGCTACAGGCGCCCAACTATTGTGATGGAGTGGATGGGGAAGCATGCGTTGATGATTTTTGTTCTTATAGCCTGCAATATCTTACCAGTTATCCTCCTTGGATTCTATTGGGGGAAGCCTCAGAATAACATTGTAAGTCCTTTTTCTATTTCTTGTGTTACAAGCAAATGTTCTCATGCTAATGAATATTCAATTATCTAGGAATTGTAATCTGAAAAAATCTATGTTATCTCTTGCAGCTAAGGTTAATTGGAATTGGAAAGTGAATTGATAGAGGCCAACATATTGGGTTATCTGCGTTGGAGGAGCGCACAACCGCCCAAGTGCAATTTTTGGCATGGTAATGGACTGTAAAACCTAAATCGTTCAACTAATTTTGGTTCATTGCAATTTGCAATGGAGATGATAGAATTTTGGAGTTCGGTCTTTGTAGAGGCAGCGGCACAAAACAGTCTCCCCCAATGTATTGGAGGTTTCGTATATAAGGTGGTGATTATGAGCCTTACTTTTTTTGCATATGGGGCTTGAAAACTGTATTGGGAGACTTGAAATTGGGGTGTTTTGTAAATATTATACTTAAGATATAATTAGATTCTAAAATACTTCAATGACAACATGCATTATTATCTTCCAGTTGGCTTGTTTTTTACTTATGGCATGTGTGAAACCTACTGGTTTAGAAAAATTAAACTGGTTCTTCATCTTCTGAATTTTGGTTACATAACCAAGTCCCAAAATCATGGTGAAGAGTAATTTGTTTAATCAGAAGGTGAAGATTGTGAGACATCAAACAAATAACAAAAAATCAATTATCAAAATTATTGAAGAAGAAAACCATTAAAAGCTCAAAACCCAAAGATGATTGTTGAAAAGAAATTATGGATTATGGTGTGGAGGTGGAGGAGGAACCATAGGCAGACAGGCACAGGGGGCAGAAGAATCATTTGGATAGTAGTAAGGAATTATGGAATATCCAGTCTGAGCAATGGTGAGGACGAAAAGTACGAGTGCACCGATGAAGGATAGCATAGCCCACGGATTTCTGAAATAAGTGTGAATGAGATTGGCACGCCATTCATTCCAAGGCTTCCTCCAATAGTGATTGACCCTCTTCTGCACCATAACAAGGCTGCTATCTGGGTCGAGTGTTATGTCCTTAGAGAGTGAGTTAAACAGATTAGCAACTGCTTTGTCACTTCCCAGAGCATTTTGGATGATGCCTCTCGATTGTAGAAGCGCGACATCCGACTGATTGTCTATGAGGTTGTCCATGAAGAATATATAGGAAGTCACCTCATTGCCTGCCCCTACATGGAAGCGCTCAAATGCTATCAGATTCAAGAACATGGACTCTGTTGTATCATCCACAACAATGACCGGGAGCCTGAGGATTCCCCCGGAGAATGAGATGTCTTTGAGACTGGATGTTTTGCTTGTCTTGAATCTGATTCCGGCTTCATTCAGCTGTGTTGCAGACCGGATGATCTCATCGCATCGTCTCCAACTATGTGATCTGCGACGACCTGCTTTTTGTGGGGGTTCTTCTTGAAGCAGGCTCTTCCTGTATACATCCAATAGGTGCAAACACTTGCCCATGTTTAAGGCTGCTGTGCGAGGGGAGCAGAACTTGAGTATGAGCATGATCACAAACCCTTCATCCTGTGTGAAACAAAGTAGACATCAGCATTATTGCAGCACACTAATAGATTGATATAATATTTTAGTTTTACCTTTGCTTGATCGCTCTCAACCGCCACAAGCTTGTCAAGAACCATCATTGGCAACTGGTTCTCAAGCATTAACATGTCACGCTTGATATAAGGCATGAAATGCAGTTTCCCGTGGTTGCTGAAGATAGGATCACTGGGAGCATAATCATCCAACATGTGTGCAGAAATCCGTAAGATTTCGAGCATGAAACAGCCATCCAGAATCATGAGTTTCAAGAATCTAGGTGTATCATCTCTCCACTCAGGCTCGAGCGGATTATAGGATTCCTTCAAATCTTGCACCACTTCAGCAAGAGCATCGACAAACAATTCAATGCTTTTATCACATCTTTTCAGGAAATGAAGCAGGGTACGGTGCTTGTGCTCCTCCATCGGATTCGAATTATCGAAATGGTAAGGACCAAAAGAGACTGCCTGGGGCTTGTAGGCCTTCTTGTTTAGGTCTGTGACGCTGGTTGGTAGTTTGCATATTGACCCCTTCTTCCAGTGCTTCTCCTCTGTTGAAAGATCTTGCATGTGCTTAAGGTCTTCTTTAACTTTAATAACCCAATCCATGTCTGCCATTGATCCTCTAGTTGCTCATCAATACCAACAGACTTGATACTACTAGACCTAACTCATTGTATTCCATTCCTTTTATGCCTTCATTCTTTTTATTCTTGCTTTACTAACAAGACATTCTCTCAATTAAGGCTGTCATATGTTTAAAGCTAAACAGACATGGGAAGAACACAACTGCAAAGACTGAAGAATAACACTACAGAATCCAAGACATTCCTTTCTTGGTACAAGTAAAAGTTTCAGTATTAAAGCATTAAGGTAGCTTATAATAGCTGTTAGTAAGATACAATGATTCGTTTCCTTTCTTGAGGAACAAGTTTCTTTCCGGTTTAATACTAAAATACTAAATTATGCACATTGCAGAACTTGTAGTGGAGCCACAACAACATCAATATCAAACTGGGATATGAATAAGATAGAGTTACTCAAATACAAAATCATAGAAATAACAGAATAAAACACAGACTGAGAAATCGAATCGAAACAAGAAAATCAAAACAGGATCAGTAACCGCCCTTGAGGTCATTGACCATATCGTAAGGAATGGGAGTGACAGTTTCAATAGCAGCACCTTCAACCATGAAACCCAGCTTAGGCCCTTGAGGCCGTCTTCTGGTGCTGATTTTCTCCCCGCGAGCTTTCGCCTCCGCCTTCAACTCATCGTTACGAACTCTTCTCGCTCTGAACTCTTCGCCACACCTCGACGGCTGCACGTGCTCGACACGCATGCATTTTTTCCGTAAAACCATAAACCCTGCAAATTTCCCGCGTTTTAAATAACTGGTTCATTAGGCTACATTCCCATTGGGCCAGCAGTACAACCCGGCCCATGTAAACTTGTAGAATGGGCTATGGAATTTGCTGTTGATTTGAATATGCCTCCACAGCACTGTAATCTGTAGTTGTCTTTATTCCGTGTGAATTCACATGTGAACATTGACAGTTTACTTTGATAATTTGTTCAGACATCGCTTTATAATTCATCTAACATCTGTGACTTTGTTGCTTTCTCCCGTCCCTATCCTTATTCTATTCAAACTGCTCAGTGTTTTAGATGACTAGTGATTACCTAACATGATATTACATTTTTAGTTACACAAGTTATGGAGGTTATGGGTTCGAAATCTTTAACTTGTAGTAAGATTACACCTATATTGTGTTTAACATTGTTATAGATGTTTTAAAAAAAAAAAACCCATTTAGTTAATGACATATATAATAACACATCATTCAATTGAGTTGTACCGTTAATAGCACTCTATTCTATCCAATAGTGCCAAGCTAATCAATTATTACCCCAAGTGTAATTCGGTGTTGCCAATTTGATCCGCGAAGTCTGCTACTTTTGCATTAATAAGTGGCGAAATCTGCTACTTTTGCATTAATAAGTGGCTCACTGTCATTTTCAATGCCTCCTCCTACTTTCACTTGTCTTTTGCTGTAGATTAAATCTTTGAGACTATGAAAGTTTCAAAGTAGATATAACAACCCCATTTCTCATTTGCCTCCCTAGTTTATTCCATTTTAATGACAACCTCTAGGAGTCCAACTTCTTACTTTTACCAGTAGCTTCCTGAATTTAGCCATTTTTCAATAACCCGCAAATGGGTGGATGCTACATACTGACACCAATAATTAATTGTAAATTTGTAATTTAATGGACCAACGGTGCTTAGTCACTAGTTTAGTGAGAAATGTTATCACTATCACACATTTGCGTTCCTTCCACGACTAGTTTAGAAGTTAGAACCAATACCCTCTTTTATTATTTTTGAAAAACTGAAGGTATATTTTATTTGGAAGCACCAATCTTTTCTGTACAACCTAGAGATCATCTTATCCGATGCAGATTCATATCCCCCAAAATACTTCCAAAACATCTCAAAGTACGAGCAACTCCACAGTCCTTATGGTGGGTATGGAGATGGACGAAATGACACCTACCCATCTGCCTCTTTTATGTCAGAACAATAATAATACTCTTGTAATCTCCAAATAGTTGGATCATATTGCTGGGAATCGAGTTAAGTGCTTAGTTACAAACAAGGCATGTGCACTCATGAACTTGGTCCATGTCATGTGGATCAAGAAAGATCGAGCATCAAGATACCATATTACTAATAAAATACACAGAAATTATCTATTTATTAACTTATAATAATAATAATAACCAGTAGTTTTGACATTAATTTAAGTTCAACAATAACAAACGAATAAACGATAATAACACTCACAAGGATTGAGCCCAAATGCTACTACTGGACAATACACCATGAATTGATGATGAACAGAATTAATGGAAACCACACTTGTTGAAGCCTGAGAGGTGGTGTAATTCATTTTTTTAAAAAGTGTACTGTGTATGCATGATGATAAGTATATTATATCATCAACTTAATAAAGCATCAATATGATGGTGATGGTCAAATTCATATGTCTCTGTCTCTTTTGCACTCTGGGGAGAGTGTTGGGTATCGGACCCTGTCAGTGCAGTAGTTGTAGATGGTGTATTTCTGGCGGACCCACCTCAGCCTCCTCCATTGATAAGCATCAAGGTCTTGGAACTCCTTCTGGTCCCACCACCTCTTGCCCTGGGTGGCACAGTACTTAGCCTGCACCGATGCCTCACAGCCGTCGATGTGGAAGCCCTTGTAGGATGCGATGAATGGGGCCTTGGACCAGTCAGTCTTCTCAAGCCCACCTCTAGTGGCCCAATCGTCTGCATTCCACAGGCTAGAGTAGAGCTTCATGGGTTGGTTGAATGGAAATCTCACTCCCAAATCTTTGCAGTTTTTGAACACCCTGATTGGTATGTCGTCCACCAAGAATCTGATCATCATCACACATAAAAAGTCACAACCCCAAATATTATACATAATCATCAAAATATCATATCAAAAAACTTGGAGAAAAAGAAAAAGTGGAGGACTCCTTTTTCAATAATTTTGCTACCAAAAGTTTTGTCGGTCGAAAAACCACGAGTTTTTAGTCAAAAAAAGGTATCCTAAAAACCCATGTTGGATTCATGTTCTTATTTTGTCGGGTAGTGTTCAATTTTAATTGAAATTCGGAGATTCTGTGATCTGGGTATGGCATGGGTTGGTTTTGGTTTTTTCACATTATCTCTCTGAAAGTGGAAACTTATTAGTAAGTTTTATATATGGTAATATTAGATGAACCACATTGTCTGCTATTTTGAAGGCCATTAAGATCAGAAAAAGCTGAAACTACTAGGTTTTTAATGCATAATAGAAAAGGGGAATTTGAGAAAAATGAAGGGTTGGTTACTCACACAATCTGATAGAGATTCCAGAGGACAGCGTAGGAGTGGAAAGCTTTAGTTGGGTCGAACCAGAGGTAAATCCTCTGTTCTCTGTCACCCTTTCCTCCTGTGAACACATTGGTCTGCAAAATGAATGGCTGCCCTGTCCTGTTTCCCAAGAACTCAAAGTCTATCTCATCGTGCTCTGAGTTTTCAGAAGATAGCTGTAAATGCAAGTAAATATGTGAGCCCAATATTCAATATCCAAGAAACTGAGCAACTATGTTATGTGAGGTTGAGTATGAGAACTGTATTAGCAATACTCACATAGAAAGCAGTGACAGTTCCAGCAGAGTCACCAGGAGGCAACTTTATTTGCATATGGAAGTGGCCGAACAAGTAAGCGCCTTTGGATTGGAAGCCAGTACCTTCCCACAATGAAAACGAAGTACAAGTAAGAATATAGCTAGTATGAAATTTCAAGACTTGTTCCTCAAAATATCATAAAGAGAATATACAGCTGTTTTGTTTTTTTGTACCTGTGTACTTGTCAAGATGGAGCTGAATCTCGTTTTCGTTGTTGAAGTACTTAATGTGATCAAAAGCCCATGTGGGCTTGTAGTTTCTGCCAAATGGCACAGCTACAGGCTTCTTTGGGGGAGCTCCCATTGTTGCAGACACCATAAACAGGAGACTCACAAACAGAGTCCATTGCAAGTAAGAAGCCATTTTGCTCTGCACAATAACAAAAGGGAGGTTCCCGGTAAAGATCAAAATTAGCACACACAGCTTGAGACTTGAGAGAGGGTACTCCTAAAAGCTTCTGAAAAAAGCACCATGAAAACTGGATGAAGTTCAAGATTCTAGAGCATTACCTCTTCTGAGAGTGAGAGAGAAATTGAGAGATTTGAGGTGTGATGAGGAAAAGTGAAGGAGGGGAAGCCCTTTATGTAGAGTCAGATTTTTATCTACAATAAATAATTGAAGGGCATGTTATTGTGAGATTAATATTAAAATACTAGTAGCCAGAACAGCTGTTCAATTATTTTGGTTTTGTCAGAGTCTCACAAAGGAAGTCACTTTTAGGCAAGTTAGAAAAATATGCTTGAAATTGAATAGTTGTTATGGCTTGAAAGTTGAAACATGTATATGACAATTCAAGGACGTTCCAGCCTCTCTACTCCTAAATCTGTGTCTGTGTTTTCATGTTTGTGGTGAATGTGAATAGAGAGCAGGGGCATGATGACCCACTTCCATACTGTAATATTTGTTTGCGCCGAACCTGGGCCAATATGTGGCCATGGAGAAAGTAGCGATCTTACACTTTTTGTCTTTTTATCTATGGGCTGCATTTGGCGCAGCTACCTCTTTGCGTCAAATTGGGGACTGTCAACTGTTTGCCTGCTCTGTAGTCTCAGTCTGTACTACGGCTTCGTTTAATGGGTAGTAGTAGTACACTTTCTACTCTCTACTGGACTACACTTTCTAAGTGGTGCAAATTATGATTTTCATCTAACTATTAATATGCAATAATAACGAATTTAATGAAAGCATCCATTCAATTTCAAAGATGAAAAAAATGTCTAGCTGTGACTGAGTAACTTTATAGCTTTATGGGTAGAGGGTCCTCATCAAAATTGGATCACTAGGACTATTCAACTTGAAATTTCAGCCAGCTAGCTAAGACGGCTCAGTATTCATGATGGCTATTACTTTGTTATCTTTATTCTTACCCAAGGCATCATGAAAAGTAAATGGAATCCTGACTCGGGTGCAGGCTTTTGTTATCCAAAACAAAAGAGAAAATAGCTAAAGAGATAGATAATACATATTATGAGGCCCCAGGTAGTTGTGAATTTTAATGCACGTGCAGGCCATAGCTTTAGACTTGAGAGGGTAACACATGGAGTACTATATATATATATATAATATAATATAATACATTGTACATTATAGTTTATACATACCCTTGAAGTTAAAATATGGTGAAAGTTCAGATTTCAGAACAATTTTGTTTGCCAGTTTATTGGAATTATTAAATTAGTAGCACACAGAGAATGGATTATATGGGAAACTTCAAATTGCTGGGACTCTCTGTCTCCCTATCTCTCGGCTCTAGGCTCTAGATATAAGCCTCTAGCTGTCTTGTCTAAGATAACATAAACACACAAAACAGAGAAGAAGAAGAAGAGAGGCAGAAAGGAGGAGAGGTGCACATGAGTTGATGAGTTTGAACATTAACATGTGGATGGTCTGCAGACTACCAACAGTGGCAACCTGAGCACATGACATGAATCCGCTAAACCCACATAATATAATTTAATATCAATGCACTTCCAAATCCACTCCTAATAATCCAATATAGTAGTTATAGGATAAGGATATGTCATATACATTTACTTATATAAAAAATAGTTCAAGTGAGGATGTCCTCGTATTAAGAAAAATGACAATATTATTATTTAGGAATCTTTTAATTTTAAAAAAAATTATATGACTAAATAATTTTTAATTTGGTTATTCATTTATATGGATGAGTTTACCGTTTCAATTATTGAATTGTAATTAATAAGAATTTATTTATTTTCATAAGAATAATGCTAATAGAAATTAGTTTAATTAAGGACACAAGTATGAAAATGTAATCTTTCTAACGCGGAATCCTTCTTACATAAAAGATTCGTATATATATATATATATAATCTGATGTGATGTGATCGATGAAATGGTGCCACCTGTACATTGTTAGGATTTGATGGTCAGCTGATTGCTTGATTCAAAAGTATAACCTTTTAGCTTGGTGTTGTGTTCCAGCTCTTATCTCTATGATATCCGAAGCTGTCCTCCTTCTCCTCCAGTTGTAAATTGTCAGATTTTGTTGCCAGCCAACCAGCCATTCATTATTAAGTATATATCTTTTTTGTTCTTCTCTTCTACAACTGACAACCCAATAATCTCTTCATTCAATTATTTGGCCATTGCAAAACTTTCTTGCTACTTATTAAATAATAAATTAAAAACTGTTTTATTTGTACAAATGAAGTCATAGAAGTTTTACTTGTTATTTGTACAAATATTTGTTTGGGTTGAAAGTTGAAACCCCATTTTTATAGCTTATATCTATTAACAATAACGTTATTTTTTTCATATTTTATATTATTTTATATGTTATTATTATAGTAATAAAGTTTTTTTTATTTTTATTTTTTTAGTGTCTAATGTATTAATGCATATAAATTACCACGTAATATGATATCAAATTATAGTATAAAAATGTGGTAAGTATAGTATTGTTAATCTATTAATTAACAAAAGAAAATATATCAAAACT